>JACDRQ010000093.1:0-178419 GCA_013841215.1 Hycleus cichorii | reverse complement strand
TTGTTTCTCGTCCCGCAACTGCCGAATTTAAGCAAAATTCAGAAATGTTTCTGCATTTGAAAGAGCATTTCACAGAGAATCTGAGAGAGTTTTGCTCTGGAAAATGCCAATTGAATTCTGAGCTACACAGGACATTCTTGGAGAATTTGCTTTGTTGCGTTTTTTTCCATATTTTCACGCACAATTAAGCCTGTATTATCGATTTTTCAATAATTTTCTTGCAGTATATCAAAAATTGAAGAATTTTTCGGAAAATTGACAAAAACTGGATGATTTGAGGTCCGAAAAGTGTCGATTTTTAATAGGCGATATCTCGCTTGTTTGATGACATATTGCAATGAATACAGTAACGTTAGAAAGAGCATTTCAGGGAGGCATTTTTCTTTGGGGAAATGCCGATTGAGTTCTGAGCTGCAAGTGACAATCTTGAAGCGTCTTTAGTTATATTTATTTTATAATTTAGCCAACATTATCGATCTTCCAATGATTTTCTAACAGTATGTAGTAAATTTTCCGATAAGCTCCAGTTTTCTAGAATATTTATGGCAATATTTCTCAATTTATTTTTTCGTTTCTTTTTCAGTAAAGGCGCCTCCGTCTCTCCTTTAATTAATACCGACTTATTGTTTAAAATATTTGCAAGTTTACGTTAGAAATTATTAAAACATTCCCTTTATACATAAATGAAAATGAACAAAACTTCAACAATATTAAAAATAACAAGCTTCTGTTGGTTTATTAAAAAAATAAGATTGAGTCTTTTTAATTACGTGGTTTCTTATATCAAATGAGTAGGATGATCCGAGATAATTTTTCTTCGCTTAGTGGTGGCTGCAACTTTTAATTCTTGTATGCTTGTTTCATTAAAACTTCTAGTAATTCTTGTAAGGTTTCATGCCGAGTTTAGATCAGATCTGAACAACAACTAGCTGCTGTTTCTTGGAACATTAGAAACACTTAACCTTACTAGAATATTTTTCCGCTTTTGTAAATTGAACAAAGTTGATTGGAGTGTCGATTGTATTGTAAAAACAGAAACAAAAATCGATGATTTCAATTTAGTTCCATAATCTTCTAGTAGATTGCATCTAATACCGTGCAAAATTACAATCACTGAAAGGAATTTCTATTAGGGATCTCTTTCAATAAACGGATAATACATTTAAAGCTATTCTCGATACATTTTTACACTAAATCGACAATATTAGTGTGAATAAAATTGTAATCGGAATTCCATAATGGTGCCAGACTAGCTCTCTAGACACTAGTCTATCGTGTTTTGTTGTAGTTGATGTTGTTGTTATTGTTGTATTTACTGAAGTCGCCTATAAAATCGGAGAATCTCATTAAAATAACAATAACAAGTCGAAGATACACACTTCTCATGTGACTTTTAAGGTGTCACATGAGACCGAAAGACAACTTTTCCCTACATGTCCGCCACATATAAATGTTGTCGAGAAAGTTTAGGGTCGAATTTGTAAAGTGGTCGCTCATTCTTGTCGCCACTAAAACTTTACGACAGTGCCCAACTTGATGGTCGTTATACATATTATTATCGCTTACATATAAGCATTTATTTTACAATCCATAATCAACACGATTCGATCGGACGATAGAAAACGACCATCTCCCCCATTAAAACCCATTTAGAATCACCAAAAATTGGAACGTTTCGACTCTTAGAGGAACAATAGCAGCAGTCTAATAATGTCATGAATGGACGATTATACCATTTCTCTTTGAAATTTATCTTTATTTAAACAACAACCAACTAGCCAGCGCCTTTATTTTCCTCTTTATTATGGATTATAATTTTTCCTCTCTTTATCTTTATTATTTGCACTCCCGACAAGCTCCCAGTTTCATCAATACGATTTCCACCAACAACATCTCATTAGTTTTATGTCCCTACTATTGCTCGGCTGGTGTTGAACACATTTTTTTTCCAAACGCGTTAAAAAGGCTTTTGTGTCGGGATTTTCATTTCATGACGGTGGCGATGGGGGTGATGGCGGTAATCATCGCGGAAAATATGATGGATGAATCTGCATTCAAAAAAAATTCAATCGGCCGTATTTTAATCAAACAAGTATGTTTTTCATTAGAATTTTGATTAATTTCCATTGAAAATGATTACTTTCCGTTTATAAAGCGATGTAAAGTTTACATTGGAAAGATTAGGCGAATTCTCTCGAATTTGGTAACATAAAGTCTAGTTTCTATTCGGTTTTTCTCAATTATTTTCCAATTGGCAAAGTTTTGTATTGTTGTTCGCGATAATTGCAAAGCTCATTTTATTTCGTCTCTCAAGATAAATGGTGAGAGTAATTGATTTACCTTCAAAAATAGGGAAAAAGGGTGAAAATGTCTGAAAAGGGAAAATGATTAATGTTTGTTATAATTGGTGAGGAAAATCACTTTTTCGAACTAATTTTGCAAAAGATTTGAATTAATTTCGAAATTACATTTCCAGACTAGATAAAATGCGAAAATAACATTAACGTTCAAACCTTATATTGCACATAATCAATCCACCGACCCATTAATCTTAATTTCACTTCCCAAACCAAAGACAGGACGGCGAACGATAATTAAATAAACAAGAGAGAAACAATCAGTCTAGAGGGGTATTTTCCCAGAAATTAACGATGGTTTTCGTCTCCTTATAAACGAAATTGTTGCGGTGTTGTAGCGTTGGAATATTTTATTTTTGTCGACAACTAAAATTCTATTAGCTTGAAATGGGATTGCATTCATGTGTATTTTTGTCGCCAAAACACAACAATCTAGACGTTTGTCCAATAAAAATACGCTAAATTTGCTAAATTTAAATTCGTTTTTGAACACTGACCACGCATTTATCTCTCGAAACGAAATTAAAAGAAACCAAATCGTGTTATTTAAATTGGAAGCAGTGGCGTAGCGAGTGTAAGCAACTCATTGGGGTCCTTTACTGTTTAATCTCTCAAATATTTGTCTATAGTTGCTATTCGATATCGTTTTAACTATTTCCTTCTAAATAAAGGCCCGAAATTCTGGAATTATTTTGAGGAGTGTTCTATCGACGATTTGTCGTTTGTTTTTCAGTTTGTATTAAAACGCAATACCACGTTGAAAAGAGCATTTCAAGGTACAAATAATGGTTTTGGTGTTTTAGAAATTTTTGTAGAAATTCTGAATTGCAAAGGAAAATTTTGGGACCGGTACTTTTAAAGGGTTTTTCATATTTTATCCCATAACTCGGTCTGCATTAATCCATTTGTGGTAAATAAAATAGTCGGTAGCAAATTTAAAGGGCATCTACTTGACATATTTACTGGCTAAAAATAATTGTTTTGTTAACAATTTATATCCAATTTGTTGGAAATTTTATTGACTTTGTTGTCGGTAAAGCTCGAGAAAATTGCATGGAGAACAAGCTTCAGCAGTAACAATGGAAAGTCCCCAAAATCTGAAAAAAATCTGACTGCAATAATTATTTTCAATTGATAAAACAGAGAATGAATTTCTACTGGACTTTTCTTTCAAAAAAATTGCATTTTCGCATCATTTCGTTAATTTTCTTTAACACTACCAAATCACTTACCATAAGGTAGAAAATTATAAAAAAAATCATAAAAAATGGGACTTCAACCATCAAAGTATTGGAAACTGATTCATATTATAGATAGTCCTTACAAATGATTATAATTGAGCTTTTGAAGCACTAAGGTAAATTTTGAGCCGTTCTGGAAATATTTGACGAAAAAGTTGATTTACAGAGTTAATTTTAACCCAAATTTTCTCCCTTAACTTGAATGGAAACCTGTATACCAAAATGTTGTCAGCAAATTCTGCTCTCTATTTTCCACATAGTAGTTTAATCTTGAAATCACTTTGGGGGGCTTATCGTTTTAAAAGCATACTTTGAGCTCATGGTGGCGCCGCGTTACAAAAGCGACACTATAAATTTGTCATAATTATCGTTAAATTAGAATGAATTAGAAGACTGACAATTCCAACATATGATACGAGTAAATGTTAGAGTGATGAATAAAATTGACATCAATAGGTGCAGGTATTGATCGTTCTATGGCCAAATTGCATATTTTATAAGTGAGATAATTACAATAACCATACGCAATTTCTATATAACTAACGCTGTACAAATTCCATATCCCGCCTTTAATTAATTCAATTTTAATTGTGGAAAAATATCAAATGGAACTGTACGAGTCAATTATAACTTGAAAACAACTTTAGGCATTAATTAAGAACCTCCAATAATTAGTTTGTAAAACATTTAGTAAACATTTAATTCGAACTCAAGTTTCTATAAATTCATTTAAAGTAAAATAATCCATAAATAAGACTGTTTAAATTGAATTTTCTTCAACTAGTGTCTGATTAGCAACCGTCTCATATCCACCGATGAAAACCAGACGAAAAGTCGTCTGTCTCGACGACCTAACAAATTAGTAAGATCGCAATGTCAACGGAATGAATGCAACCAAGGGAATATTATCCCATTTAATTAAATTTCGAATAAGATGACATTAATTAATGGTAGATAAATGGTTGGATTTCTGCTTTATTTTCAATCACTTTTCTAATTACGGGATTTTACGATAAAAAGTTGAATTTTAAACGGATGTTTCAGCTCAATTTCAACGATTTGTTGGGCGACGATGTTGTTTCATTTTATATTATTTGAATTGTAGATTTTCCATTGTAGACAACTAGCTTTATATTAGAATATAAAATATGAAAATATTCAACATAACAGCCCAATATTATTGCAATTTATTGAAATGACGTGTAAAGATACGACTCTTATTGGGCCGTTCAAATTTCCACACACTTTACAACATTGTAAAGATGATACTCTAATAATAATTTCTTCATATTCCTTGTTAAAAGACGCTTAATACTTTTCTAATGTGTCTTCGAATGGTGGAAAACGTGTAAAGTCGGAGATAAGAGACTGAATTACGACCGGTTGGGGCGACTCAACTTGCAAATATCCAAGTTGAGTGGACAGAAAATTCATGCGGAATTTTCAAAACGTGTAAAATATGAAGGATTATCGTCTGATGCACTTTAGCCTATGAAATTTCCAAGTCGTTTATTTTTAGAAAGTCCGATATTGTAGTAAAGCTCAATAAAAACGAAGCAAATCCATAATCAAGTTGTGTGAACATCCATTAATTTAATGCGGGATTAATAAACAGCTAAGCTAAAAGTTTATGGCTTTGTCGTTGATATTTCAAACTAATTTTAACGCTTGACGTTAATTACTTGGAAAATAATAGAAAATCTACCAACACTAGTCTGAAAAGCATTATTTACGTCTTTCTTACATTCTTAATTTTCACGCTACTTGGACACATAATAAACAACTTTTACTATAAGCGATTTGTTTGTTTCTTTATAAATGATTACAAAGTAAATTAATAATAATTTATTTTTGTTTGTTTGTTAATTTAGGCCAGTATCGTTCACCGCGGATCACTGAACACCCCTCCGATACAATGGTAGCCAAACATGAGCCAGTTACATTAAATTGTAAAGCAGAAGGCCGTCCTGAGCCGACAATTGAATGGTATAAAGACGGTGAACTTGTCAAAACGTCACCTACTGATAACAAATCACATCGAGTCTTATTGCCAGCTGGTTCATTGTTTTTCTTGCGTACAATGAGCAGCAAAAAGGAGCAAGACGCCGGTGTTTATTGGTGTGTTGCAAAGAATATCGCCGGCTCGGCTGTTAGCAGGAACGCTACACTACAACTAGCTGGTAAGCTTTACATATTTCATTCGATACGTATTAATAATAACAACATACTAGGTAGGTATGCGCGTTTATTCCATCCTACAGACGCATATATGTAGATATATTCTGAATTATTTGCATTTAATCGATACAACAAGAACTTGTGGACGGGATATATGAATATCGTTGGGTCGTGCACCATCGATCGAAATTGGTTGTGTAAACGCTCTCAAATATGTTGTTTTTCCAATGGAAACAAGGTGTAGTTTTCTATTTTCCCTCCTGTGAAAATATCCACATATTGCCAGGAAATTGTCCCCTTACAAACACCCAGATTGTTTTCACGTAGCAATCTCGACGTTCAAATAAAAATGAAAAACAAACACGGCTTCGTTTCATCCAACTTACTACTTTATCCCAATAAATCAAAGGTTAATTAAGCATAAATAACGTAGGAAATAACCGCCAAAGGTGCTGCCGGACGTCCGCACAGGAAGCTTCGACGTTCCATTGTAATTCTAGCTCACCCTATACACAATTTTCCCTTCATTTCCGATTGCAGGACTAGAAAGATGTAAGGTGGGTGATGGTTTCTTTTTTGTACGATTTCGTTCAGGATTTTCCGTCTGCACTTTGAATTACCCAATCGATTGTTGAAAAGGAGGAAGCTTTCAACGTCTTTCTGGTCAGATTTATGTTGGCACTTTTCTACACTGAATTCTTCGATACGAGTTTGAATTTGGCGTTTGTCTCCTGGATATTCGCCAGTCTACATTTTTAACGTTGGATCTCGACTGCAGTCTGTTGATTAATTCAATTTACGTTGAAAATTTGAATAGTGGCTGTATTATATGGGGAATCATAACAAAGATACCGCCATAAAATTGGTTGTTATTTTAGACTTTCAATTTTCGTAAGTGTTCACCGTCGACCGTCTCCTTTTCAAAATGACTGTTTTATTGCTGCTAGACGATCATTTCTCACGAAACAACGATAATCTCTGACTTTTCTGATTAAAGTATACCAATACAACATTGCAATATTATCCCTTGTTGGATCGTAAAAGCCTTAGATGCAGGAATTGTGTGATTCTTTTTTTTTTAATAAAGGGCGGCACGAAATGCGCTTTTATACACTTTTCTAGTTGTAGTGCCTGTTTGACCAATAGACAGACATTGATCGATGTAAGGATATTACATCGATTACTTCTATCAACAACAGTCATGCCACTAGACAATAGTCTGTTGTATAGAACGTAAATCATTTATTATGACACGTTTCGACGGGCTGGCAGCATGTAGGTACATGCATGCAAGTGTTGGATATAATGTTCGACCTCTCCATCGACATCTATAGATTTCCTCAATAAATTCTACAGTTGATTTCGTCGTTGATTTATAATTCTTTTGTCCACCCCCTGTCTATCTTGTCATTTTCAAACTCATTGTCGCTTTGAATCGAATAAAAACTATCGAACAATACGTGGGAATTGCTTCTTAAATCCACCTTTTATCGACAATTAACACATTGTTGCTAAAAGCTGAATTATTTATCGAAAATATCAATATCCAACAATCCCTAGAGTCTGTTCAAACAATGAAATTGCTGGCATTTTCACATCTAAAATAAGAAGTCTAAAAAGAATAAAAGAAAGAATGTAAAACACTTGTAATTGATAGTTTTGGAAAGATCTTTTGACGGTGTAAATAGATCGGAAAAGTTAATATTAGACTGTTACGATTGAATAAAAACAAATAGACTTTTCCGTTGTTGTTTTTCCCTCACTTATTCAACGAATCGCACTGATGGTTTAGTTCGAGGACTGATTCAGTGCCAGAAAACGACCAATTTGTCGAAGAAAATGTAATAAAACTATCGCCTAAGCAAACTTTAACTTCTATATTGAGTGGAATCATAAATTATTGTCATCGTTGTCTATTTTTAAAATCGGGGAAAAACTGCCATCAATTGTTGGATTTGTGTGAATATTGTAAAGATGGGAAACTATAAAATCAACGAGAATAGAAAAACCCTTCCTTCAATACACACAGTGCCGTCATTTATGTCTACGTTAGCATAAAAGTGTTGCCTATTCCACCCTTGGATATTCGTAAAGTTAAAATTGAAGCCGACCCGAATCGTACGAGTCTATCTTTGGGATTTCTGTTAGAAGGAAAATTGCAACTCGGAAACGCTTTTTATTACTTTCATTTCGCATTCATCTTTTCATTTAGAATGGAATTACTGGGGAGGCGTTATTTTTCTTTTCGCATTTCCCACAATTTTCTCCCTTTTCATTTCTTTCTCTGTCTTTTTTATCATTATTTTTTTGTATAATTCAGTGCCTGTGTGTATATTAAGGCATTGTTGTTTGGTAGATCTGTACGTTATTAAACCGGAGTGTGGGTTGGGAACAATAGGCTTTGGAAATATCACATCTGAATTTCCCTTCAAAAAAATAAAACTAGCACTTATTAACTAGTTCTGTAATTCAAATAAATAAAAGGATAACTCCATTTCGTTAGTCAGCTTAAAGTGTTTGCGGAAGATCTTCCAACGACACGATTTCCAAACTAGTCAACTTTTAATGAAAATTCCTCAAAAGTGAATAAACAAAGTTCCAAGTAGATGGGAAAGAAAATTGAAAAACTAAATCAATAATTTAATGGATTTATCAAATTTACAATGGACAATAATGTTGGAAGATGTGTTTAATTTGTATTGTTAAATAGACATTATTAGCATAATCGCAAATATTGTGGAGACATTCAGAAGCATTGGTAGTCAATATTTGTGTGTCGGCTACTACCAATATTCCGTTCAAACTTAATACACTCAAATACACCCACGGAAAGACGAAAGAGAAAAAAACGTTACCCACTCAATTTATTGCCACTTTGTATAATAAATATTTACATTTTATTACCGACATACTATATGAAGTCTAAAAAGTCATTGACTTTGGAATTATGTACACTTAATGTCTTCTAAAAATATAACAATTTGGGAAAAATCAGCTCTTTATCGAAATATAACGGAGGAAACATACATGATTATAGAAAGACGAAAGGCATTGTTATCTGGCCGTTGAAAAGGATTTAATGAAAATGTGGACGCTATTGTTTTGTTGAAATGAACAGATTTCCATTCCGTTGATTAAGATAAAATTTCACCAACATTACACTCTATTTAACTATGGAAATTCATTAAATCGATAAAGGAGCGAGAAAAGATCACCGAAACTGACCCTAAATTCATCGAAATTTAAAAGCAATTCCATGTAACTATATCGACGTGACATTATCTCCTACTGCCAAAGCCACATCATTCTTGACTTCTCGGTGGTTGATTCACAGAGAAAGAAAGGAGAAAAAGAAATAACCAAGCATGTATATGTACAGTTGCCCCTTCATAAATTGATAAACGTTCCCCGAGTTTTTGTGGTGTATAGGGTGAAATCGGTCGATACCTGAATGTTTGTATGGTACAAGAAAGGGGGCGAAAGTTTCTAATGTTCTCTTCGGCTAGTCCCTATATTACGAAAAGGGAGATTCAGGACTGCATAAATGGTCGCCAGCCAGTTCCTGGTTCGTAGGGTAAACCTATTCTGTACTCATATACGTGCTAGACGATAAAATTTAATAGGCTGATATGTCCTCATAAAAGGCATCTAGGTAATAACTACGAATTTTCAAACTGAATTGCTTATAACCCACTACCAACAACACTAGTATAGATACACAATTTAGATGTCCCTATCAAGAATGTATAATGTTTGCTACTATTTTTATAAGCACATTATTATAGTAAGAAAAACTCATCAAATTCTGATGTTGCAGTTCTATTTTCCTTTTTGTTTTTTGTTTTGATTTCAAAGAGCTTCTAAACGTGCTTTTTTCCCACCACTATAATAAAATCTACCGTATACGTGTGCAGGTTACGAGCTAGAAGACCCTCATCAAAAAAGCTTTCCTGACTGTAAATAAATTACTTGTTCAATAAGTAGTTTTCTCTCACAGTTAAAACAATAGCAAACAACACAGCAGCTGAATTTATTCGACACTACAGATTATTTTTAATTTCACCAACCGATTCATATGTTCGTATTATTAATATTATTACCAATGTAAAAACTTTGTTAGAATCGTTATGTTATAATGGCCTATTAGGACCGTTGCCAATCGAAAGCTACCAGCTATTAGCGTTATTTACACAATTTTACGCTTTTCACTTTAATAAATTTATTGTTGTTGTCGGAATGGTTTTCCACGGAAAAGCCGACTATTAATTCATTCTCGTTCTACTGTTGGTTGAAAAATGAAATAAAATAAAAATTCCATTTATAATTTACAAAACAAATTGGTTGTAGACTTTGAAAACAATAAGACAACGAATGATTAGTAAAACCTACGGTTTTATGTTGGGGGAGAGAATTGTGAATTGTGTTGTAGATGTGGATGTGTGTTTGTGTAAAAGGCTTCGTTATATTCAAGTCTCGTTTAGATTTCGGCCTGCATTCCAATCTAGCAGCCTATCATCTCGCCATCGTCAAGACTCTCTTTCTACTCTTGTTTGAGACAATGACCGACAACAGATATAAGTATATGATGATGATGATGATGATGGCTGTTGCTTTAGGCATTGTCGGAATTTTTTCAGCCAGTATCTTGACTGATCGCAATTATGCACAGTTGTTGTTGTGGCTGTTGTTGCACACAAATACCCACAATAAGACAAAAATGGGATCAAAATCCAACTCAGACTTTATAACCGATAAAATGAACAATTCATGTCGCTAAAAGAACTACCAAATGGTAAATAAAAGATGATTTTTTTTGTTAAAACAACCTAACAGACTATATAGCAAGATTACATTATTTTATCTCCAGCTATAACATTCTAGAATGACCGTCTACTATGTGTATATACTTTTAAGATTTGGTAATTTATTTCTATAAAACGTGTTTTGTTTTTGTGAAATTTCTCTTTCAAAATTGCCTCAATTTATTCTACTGTTAGATTAAATGCCTTTCAGCAGTTTGATCAATCTTACAAATTTTTTGCCGTCGCCACTATTCGTTCAAAGACTATGAAATTTTTCAAAACGCACAGTGCGACAAAAAGTTTGTTTTAGCTCAGAAAAAACTAGTAAAGTCTGTTCTGGAGATGTTTGTCAGCACTAAAAGTTGCTTGGAAAGCTTAGAAATAAGATTATTGTTCGCAAATCCACAAGCTTTTTGTTATAATTTAGTTTTCTAAAACTATAAGAGTTGAAAGTTGCTGAATTTATAGTCTTTCGATACCTTATACAAGTGGGAATTTAAGTTGTAATCTTTAGCCTCCCCGAACAAGTCTCGATCTCGATTGGTCGATTTTTCTCAAATTCTCAATTAATCCAATTGCCGATTCTCAGGAAATTAATTTGTGAAACCACAGTATTCACGTAGAGCTCTTATAATTGTTTGCCTTAATTTGTATAAAAGTTTCTAGAGGATCAACTCAAATCAACGAATTAGCAAATTTGTAATAAATCCCCAAATTTATTAATAATCATCAGTCTAAAAGAGGAGTATTAAAAACATGCTAAGGATTCATACAAGGCAAAATTTGAGCTTCGTCGCTCAGTGATCAATAAAAGATTCAGATAGTGTTGATCACTGTCAGGCTAAGCACGTTAAACGACTTAAAACAACTTAAAGATGCTCCTCATATAATTTTTGTATTGCAAAACCAAAAGAAAATCAATGTTGAAAGCATTCTTAACTCAGTCCGAGTCATTTGAAGTGAAACGAGCATTTCTGGCCAATTTCTAGACGAGTTACAACGTCAAAATTTGCGATCTCCAAGGGTTTTTTTATAAATCCTAAGGACATTTATCTAATTGCTTGTCAAATAATAGGAGCTCCCATATCAACTCGCTAGTTTCAGGTCAGGGCTTTTAATTAATACTTCTTTTTAGACTGACGTTTCTAAAATGTTTGAATATTTTACTAAAGTGGCAAATTTCTAACAAATTTGCCGTATAAATTCTATAATTTTGGCTTAGAACTCATGTCTTTAAACTTTCTACAGAACATATTCCATAATTCAACACAGCTCATCATTTTAAACGTTAGAACAAATGTTAGAACCATCAAAACAACCCTTATTGTTCAAACTATGAGCATTTAACCAAAAACAAACAACAGACATATTCAGAATTGGCCCCACTGCTAATATGCATATTGTTTATAGCTCAATAAACTGAAAGATACCCTCAAACGTCTCAAATTTCCGTTTTATAATACCACTGACGCTATAAATACCACAAAATAAATTGAAAAGTTGAATACTTTATACAATTTACACTTTTTTCGAAATTAATGGGGAGAATTATTAAATAAAGTCTAAAAATCGTCGGTTTCTAACCAAAAGGACAGAAGAGCGTTCAGTTTTAAACAGTACGTGGCATGAATAAACTTGTTGCAAAAGTTTTCAAATGGGAATACTCTACGTGTAGGATGTTAAACCATTTTTATACACTTTTCAACAGTATGAAATACCTAAATAAATATAACTTATGGAAGATATTTTATAGGATAAATAATAAAAAAATAAACTGATACAGTCGTAGAAATATTTAATGGAAAGAAAATTCGTTATTTCAAGTGAATACATTTCGAATTAATGAAAAGCTTCCCCATTATGTTTGTTAATCAAATGTCTTAATAAATCACGTGAAATATTAGACGCTGTTAAGATGTTCAATTTTGATAATCAACGAAGCTCATATTACCGATTAAAGCTACTGTACGATAACTTTAACGGTGGGAAAAATTCCTACATAAAATTTGTTTGTTTACGATGACAAGTGTTTTTTATTTTTCAATTTAAATTCGAAATTATTTATTAGACTTATAATTTTCAAATATTATTATCCATTAATTGGATTTTATTTTACTACACCCTGAGTCGTATACTTGGAAAAGTATGGACAATAAAGAAATTCCCCTCTGAGATTTTATTTGTGTAATGATGATTTCATCTCTAATAGCGCAGGAAGTTAAATCTAGTCACTATTTAAAGATAGAACCAAAACTATCGGAGATATCAGGACTAGTTACAGTAATTGGTGTGACTGTTGGACTAGATATGTCTAATAGCGCTAATACCAGCTCCAACCAACAGGGGTTGCACACCCCTTGTCCATCGTTACCCCTAAAGACATGTAAGCTTTATTTGCTAGCAGCTAGCACTAATATTATCCCCAGGGATGAACAGACATGGGGGCGTTTTATCTAATATACAATCCAGTCTTAATACAACAACCAGAAATAATTCCAAAACTGTATAATTTGACAATTAATAAAATTCTCCAAATCTCTAGATATTTGCGTTATCAAAAATTAGATAAAACAATAGAATCAACATACAACTGTTAATTTTTATGTGGAGGGTGCGTAACAACAACCCCAACACGTGACTAGTACACGTGCAATGAAATCCAACAGGGAATTGCTAGGATCAGATCGATATCAACTGGAAAGATAAGTAATGGGTCCCTGTGTTGTCGTTTTTGTGAAAGATTAGCGTTGTGCAACCGCATGCATCTATCTATTATCATGAATTTAATTGCATATAAAAGAAAAATGACAAGAATTTAATAGTTTAGGGTTGAATGGAATTATTTCTCTTCAAATCGAGTCTATTTGATGGGATTTATTCGATCAGTAGGAAATTCCCAATATTGAAAATCCACATTCGTATATGTCGCGATATCTTTATCAACGCTTATAAATTCGTTCATGGTAGTCGATATTATCGAAAATATCGAGCCTTATAAGCTATTCTCCAATAAATCTCTCTTTTTCAAATCTATCGTTTATACGAAAGAATTGATATACGAACGGATACTGTCAAATGGATAAGCTTGACGAATTAGTTTCCAAGTACCTACATAGTTAGCGGGTAGAATCCTCGAGAACGAAAGAAAAACAACCAACGATTTCAGTGAATATCGTATTTTGAACGAACAGAAAGAAAACGAAGTAGAAAAGAGACGTCCACCCACCGTTACGTTATTTTTTCCCCGTTGATACTGATGCGTGATTACAAGCGTTGTTTCGTGATTCGTGGATCTGATATTGTTGGATTTTTTACAGCCCCAAGCTACTGGAAGGATCTGTAGAAAAGTGAAGCGATTTTCTGACCATTATGAAACCTATTATAACCGTATTTTTGTGTTATGTTTTATTTCAACAGACAGTTTTAGTGGGTTATTTGAAACGAACACTAAATATTGTAGCGTTTTTTCTTGGCAGTAGCAAAAAATCAACGAAGCCAACATCCTCATTAATTTTAATATCACAATTCGCTGTCTATCTGGACCTGGATATGTTTCAAATTAAGAGAATCTCGCACACATGCACCGTATAATCATTGAAACAGACAATTTAAGTCTTGGTGAAAGAAGCAACTTCAAATAAACACAAGTGACAGCAATGCAAAAAAACTGAGGATTACAGTAAAGTTCTTATATATTTGCACATAGCATTCATTCACGAATCTTGCACAACGACAATGCTGTTTGGTTCTATCTTTGGGTTGTTTCCACAGTTGCTTGGAACTTCAATGGTGGTCTTGTCAAATACGTGCAAAAATTACATTGGGGAAGAAAAACAACCACAAAAAACATGGAACAAGTCAACTCTTTGAAGTTTTCCTCTAATCTTTCTATTTTCTAAATGTTCTGTTGACTAATAGAGAAAATTAATTGGCGATTACATTGGGGAAACTATTTTAATTTCCACCGATTCACACGCTCATTAATCCTAGAAAAATCTCCTATTATTCTCGTGATATTGTTTGATCTGTACTATAATGGAATTCTAGTTTAGCGAGATTGCGCCTCAATACAAATGTAATTGTAACAATTCATTAATAATAGGTTTTGTTTGGGGAGAACCCATCCGGCCCTAGCCTTTATTTGAATAGTAGAAACCGAAATTGGATATCTTTGTTCAATTTAAATAGACGACAACTGGAAGGATACGGAAATGAGTACAGTCCTTCAATAACTAGATGGTTAAAAATAGCCCAGTATTCCCAATTTTATATTATTTTTGTTTAGTTGAACAAACAACAAATGAACTAATTAACTTTGATTGATAATCTGTCTTTCAATGATAACCATTTTGAAAAGGTTCATTCAATGGAACGTCATTTTTCTTGTTCATATGTCAGAATTTCGTGCGTGTATATGTAGCGGGATTCTGGGGGGCCAAATCAATAAACTTTACCATTATAAAAAGTTATGATAATTGGTCTGCTGTCTAGACGGTAACTAATTCGGTTATCCTTCTGGATTTAGTTTAATATCAAATAGAAAACGTACAAATTTATAGAAATTTCAATCATTTTTTGATGCGACTCCCATAAAGTCCACAATTTTCCATTCGATATGAATAATTAACGGTTTACTTACCGATCAATAAAAATATTCTATTTGTCCTGTTGTATAAATTGCCGGTTGAACAACAAGCCGATAGGGATAGTTGTAATAATAATAATAGTAATGTGTCTGGGTGGTATTGTTTGTAAACATGTTGATTTAAATTTAACAACGATAGCCATTTAAAATACCATTATCTATTAAATGATTCGTATTGGTTTGAATTGCCATAAAGTTACCAACCCACCTTTATATAGTCTGATGTGTTGTTGCACTCCTTTATTATTGAAAAGCCACTTTTATCTTATCTTTTCGCCATTAATATCACGCCATACCTTTCTTCTATCCCCATTTTAGGCAACATCCAATATCTGACAACAAATTCGAGTTATTTGCCAAAGATAAACAAATTTAGAATTGTCTCTTGTATTGCAGTTTTACGCGACGAATTCCGGATAGTACCGTCTGATACAAGAGTGGCAGCTGGCGAGACAGCCCTTTTGCAATGCGGCGCCCCACGCGGCTATCCAGAACCGACGCTTTTATGGAAGAAAGACGGCCAAGAATTGGAGATTGATGGTCGCCGAATTCGTATTGTTGACGGTGGCAATTTGATGATATCCGACGTCCGACAACATGATGAAGGCCGTTATCAATGTGCAGCTCATAATATTGTCGGTTCCCGGGAAACACCATCTGTCACATTAACCGTACATGGTGAATTAATTGATTTTGTTATAAACTATTTGGATTATGAACAATTTTCGATTCCAGTGAAACCATCATTCAATAAAGAACCTGAAGATATTGTGACGCTTGTCGGTAAACGGGTGATATTTCACTGTGCTGTTGATGGTGAGCCCGTTCCAATCGTGCTCTGGAGGCGAGAAGATGGAAAAATGCCGATAGGTCGCGCCCGTATCCTCGATGATAAATCGCTTCTTATCGATAATGTTCAACCATCAGATGAAGGCCTTTACATTTGCAATGCTGAAAATTTAGTTGGCAGCATTACAGCAAAAGCTTCGCTAGTCGTTAACTGTAAGTTGAAATTTTCTTCGTATAAAATTCAAATCAACAACAAATAAAACAACTCGTAATTTATGATCTAGTCCAGTTTTGTTTTATTTTATTTTTCTTCGTTCTCTGGTAGTCTAAGCGGATGCTTTCATGTCTTTTGTTTGTTGTTATAATTCTTGTCAATGTACTGTTTTATTTATTAGTTCCAGTCGGGAATGTTTTTTCTATATATTTATCGGTATCTATTATAGCCGCTCCAACATTTACCGAAAAACCACGCGATCAAAAGGTGGGTCTTAATGGTGTTGTTGAGTTCCATTGTGCTGCCACCGGTAATCCTCCACCATCCGTATTCTGGACCAAAGAAGGCTCCCAATTGCTCATGTTTCCGGATACGTCCTATGGACATATGCACGTCAATGCACATGGTACACTCCGTATTCAAGGTGTTCAACGTGAGGATGCCGGCTATTTGGTTTGTTCAGCACTTAGTGTGGCTGGATCGAGTAGTGTTCGTGCTTTCCTTCAGGTCAGTTGATTATAGAACGTGTAATTATTCAATAATTACAGCATCTATGATGTAATAATACAGGTCACGTCGGTTGCTGATCTACCACCACCAATTATCCAAATTGGACCTGCTAATCAAACTCTACCATTACACAGTATGGTCACTTTGCATTGCAAGGCATCAAGTCCGGAGGGCGACCAGCCGAAAGTTCGTTGGTTGAAAGACAACAAAGTTCTACAAGCCGATCGATTACCGGTACGGTATACGATAAGTCCTTCAGGAACGCTGGATATTGATGGTAAGTTGAAATATGATCGAAATGTAGGTACAATTGGGTATCGTATTTTATCATCCCATATACATAAAAAGCGATATCATCGTAGTATGACGACTATTTTGAAACGAAATAAATAAATAAAATCCAAGACATATTAAAACATTCTATATTTAACTTTATTACTCGTCATGAATTCTCTCGTTGTTGAATCTAATTCCAGATTGCCTTTATTGTGTATTCACATAAAATGAAACCACTTCAAAGGTAAAAGATGAAATAAAAAATTCTAATAGAACTCTTGAAAGATAATGCACCGACATGAATTGCGCTAATGTTGGAATATTCGAATTTCCAGATTTGCAACTAGAAGATTCCGGTGTTTATACATGTTCGGCAACATCAGAGAGCGGTGAAAGTTCTTGGTCGGCGTCATTGAGCGTTGTTGAAGGTTCATCCACGCCATTACATCGCAGTCCTGACCCATCGACATTCCCTAAAGCGCCGAATACACCACGAATCTTGAATGCCACCGAATCCAGTATTAGTCTCACTTGGGACGGTGATAATAACGAAGAACAAGGTCTGGTCGGTTATACAGTTGAATATTGGAGTCCGGATCTACAAACTGGTTGGGTGGTTGCTGCCCATCGTGTACCAAATCCTTATATGGTAGTGCGCGAATTGAAACCGGACAGTTCTTACGTATTTATAGTGCGAGCTGAAAATGCACACGGTTTATCGCCAGCTAGCCCCGTGTCGGCTATAGCGAGAACATTGGCGAATTCGCGAGCAGTGCCCCGTTCGGAACTTGACACCGCCAGGACTATGCTCAGTACGAAATTAGTTGAATTGCGCGATGCTAGGCCGCAGACTTCAAGTTCCGTTAAATTATCCTGGTCTTTAAGTGCGCCCGATTATGTTGAAGGATTATATATTAGATTTCGTGAACTGTCTGGTGGTTCACACAATTATAATATTTTAACAGTTTTAGATATTCATAGTAAAAGTTATACGGTGACGAATTTGAAAAAGTTTACAAAATATGAATTTTTCATCTCTCCGTTTTATAAATCGGTCGAAGGACAACCTTCAAATTCACGAATTGCTCAAACACTCGAAGATATTCCATCTGCACCACCTGATAGTATCACAGCTGGTGTATTTAATGATACAGCTGGATGGGTACGTTGGTCACCGCCACCACCTCAACATCATAATGGTATTATTATTGGGTATAAAATTAATATTCGTGGTAGTGCTGTTCGATCTTTAACTGTAAATGCCAGTACGACATCGGTGTTGATTAGTAATTTAACAGCTGGTGAATCGTATAATGCTCGAATTGCTGCTGTAACACGAGCCGGACAAGGTCCTTATTCAAATCCAGTGCCTTTATTAACAGCATCCAGAGCTCAAAGTCCTCGAACATTAGGACCGTTCGTGCCACTAGTCCAGAAAACATGGTTTGTTGCATTATTAGCAACAATGGTCTTAATATTAGTCATCGTTGCTGGTGGTTTTCTTTATATAAAACGCCGACAATCACTTAGTAAACAATTGGGCCATTTAAATGTACCTGTTGTAAATGCATCCCAGTTGAACGCTAAAGAAACTTTATGGATAGATCGTGGTTGGAGACAAGGCGACTGTGATAAAGACTCCTCGATTCCATTAGCCCAACCAGCTGATTATGCCGAAGTCGATACGCGCAGTCTTTCAACATTCTACAATTGCAAAAAGTCTCCAGAGAATCCGACACCTTACGCAACTACAATGCTCCTCCCGCCGCCGAATTGGTCTGAATTTATCCCACCGCCGCCGGACCATCCGCCGCCGGAATGTCCTCGAGAGAACCCGCCGGCACCACCACCCAGGGGCGGCAGCACTTGCGGCAGTGTCAGCGGCGGCGGTAGCGGATACGCTTGCTATGCCGTCCACATTCCAAGTCAATGCGGCAACAATAAAATAGCACCACAACAATATACAAGGGCCGGTTCGTCGTGCACAAATTGCGATGCCCATTGTTCATTAGCTAGTGGCAGTTCGGGCCGGCGGTCAACTCCCCGTGGACATTGTCATCTTCCGCATGGCTGTGATAACAACAAAGTCTGGAATTGGGAAGGTGACGCCGATGTCGACACCGATCGGCATTCCTGTTCTAGTAGTCATGACACGACTTGTTCCTGTAGCGAATCGTCTTGCTTGTATGCAGAAGCTGGACCATCGAACAATCCCAGGCCTATGCCGCACTGTCAGATTAAACGATGCGTTAAATAATTCATTTGAGAACACTAATCAATTTGTGTGTTTGTTACTACTTAATAATATCGGAACTGTTGATCGTTTTTGTTTAAAAAAAGTCGATGTGAAATATTTTTAACGATTACTACCATTACAACCAACAAGACTAGCGATTTATTATTTGAAAAACTTTTAGAAGATTTTTAATTTTTTGCATATCACTTGTGAGTGTGTCCTATATAACAACAAAACGTAAAACAAGTACCCTAGTCCTAGTTTTTTAGTTACCAAATAAATCGATAGTGTCTTCCTGTTTATTTCATTGAATGAAATTGCGTTTCAGGAGACAATAAATTGATCATTTTCCATCATACACCCATTTTTGTAAATGATAATCGACAGCGATTTTGGCGAAAAACCCATCTCGAATCCATTTTTATCGACAATTTCCTTGTAGAGAAGAATCATTGTAGTGATTTCGACATTTCTCTCACCTTTGGTGTGCGAAAACAAAACTCATCACAATCTCAGACTGAATCCTAACTTTTGTAGCAATACTTGAGAAAAACTGTAGGTTTTTTATATTATTATCAATTGTGATTTAGATTAAGACTATAATTGACTTGAAAATTGTTGTATGTCGCAATCAATTGATTGATTGATTGATAATTCACATTAAATATTCAAATCGAGATGCATCAAATATGAGATAAATTTAGTGGAAATGGTAATGATTAAACACACATATCATCTCAATGTCGGACGCACTCTTCTCTCTATTTCTCTATCAGTATTTTATCCCATCCATTTTCAATATATGTCTATGTTATATCAAAGTACTCCATCAGTATAACGCGCTTAGACAAGTCCTCGATAACAGGCATTTTATACGAGATTATCATCGTTATACCTCCCCCTTTTATAACAAAAGCGCTCTTCCAAATATAGCCTCGAGTATTTGCCCTAGAAAATTACTATTTGAATGCGACATACACACAATACATAAACATTAATATATACATACTTATAATTTAATGCGGCTTGTAAATAAAATTGTTATACCTATAGATAAGACAATGGGTATATGTAATTTTTTGTAGAAAAATTATAATGTAAAAAACAATTAATGTAGATATTTATTATTTTTCTTGTTATTTATAATTGAATAAACGGTATTATAAGCATAGATTGGCGCAAATATTCTTCCGATACTCCCAAATTCTTCAGCAAAAATCCACTAATTCTTATACAATTTTGGTAATTGGAAAACTACAATGAAATCGTGCAATTTCTCCACAATAGACGAGGAAATTAATCAAAATTCCTCTATAATGCATCCTAGTTGACATCAACTTTAGCAAAACTTTATCCTCTATTACACATGTCTCTCGAAACTAACTTCTCTATAAAATGCCGTAAATAAATAAATCTTCTATTTTATTAAAACCAATGCTCGATTTTGAAAATAATCTCCCTAAAAGATTAAATAACGATCTATATTTAACGACAACAGTGAATATTCTGCCTCGGATCGTTTTGAATACGAAACATACTCAACGGATAAAGAAACTAATAATAGTCCGAAATTAGTCAACATATCGTTAGTTTTAGCAAATACTCGAAACGGCAAAGGTGTAAATAAACAGATGTCATTCCAACTACCTAATGAAGCACAGTTGTGTTGCTTTTTTCAGTCGTAGATGGCAATAAATTTACGAAAAAAACCCAAGTAATTCAACTGAGAGAAATAACAGATGGTGGTCTGGCTTGAGTAATGTGCCAACTGTAGAACTATTACGTTAATATAGTCGTATGGCAACAAATGTATTGATTTGTACTCGGATCATTAAACAGAAAATTTCCAATTAAGAAAATCAATGTTACAAGTTAATCTGCATAGATTATAAATCTATTTTATTCAGTATTGTACAGTGTTATAGTTGTAGTAGTATTGTTGTAGAATGTTTCAAAACGAAATCATCTAGTTTGCATATGTAATTTGGTTGTGGAACGGTATCATTTAGTACGCGGTGTTTTAATTGAATTACTCAACAAGCACCGTAAACAGATCATATATCTAGACGGTAGAGTACACGAAATACAACACACTCCGGTTAACTTTAAAGTAATAGCTTATGTTCTAATGCAACTATTTTATTATCATGCAAGATTCGCAAAATTTCCGAAACATTACAAATTTATCTCTCTATTATAGTTGTATTGTTGTAGAAGAATTAGAGATAAATAAGCGTTCTTAATATTGAAATATTGTCAATCTACCATAATCTAATTGTATTTTGTACAGAAATTCCACAGGAGTCTACGTATTATAGTCGGGCTTAAAATAAACCACAACTCTACTACAATGAACTTGCAGATTAAATTCCTGTGAAATTCTTCCCTTGGATTCTTGTATACCGTATAGATTTAATTAAATCCGTTTATTGTTAAAATAACAAACAAGATCTTGCTCGTCAAATACTTTCTATCATTAAAATTAATTCAATTTTTCTATTGATAATAGTTTCTAGTCAATTGAATTCGCATGTTTCCGATTTCTAGGATGAGTCATCTACTGGTAATGCACCATGCAACGTTACCCTTAACTGTGCATCGAAGCTCATTAGAAACCAGAACCAATTACGTACATAGTTTGTGGAATATCCCGACCATACACATATATTTTCCCCCTACTGGGAAACTGTTATGCACACATACATCAGGTCTATTTACATTTAAGTCTAGTTTTTCCTTTGACATACCAATTAGAATTGTGTCAGTAATCGAAACGTATAATTTCAACAGTAATAATGGCCACTTTGCTCGACCCTTCTAACTATATCCACTTCACACTAGACCTCTTAACGTGAAGAATTGATTTCTATAACGGTGGATATTCAAAATCGAAGCCAACAAGTAAATTAGACTCATAGAGGACAATCAACACAAGTAGAGACACTTACAGCGGTATTCTCTACCTTTACGCTATCGGTTACCATGGCAATGAAGATCAACAATTTGTTTTGAATACGAATAGAAGCTCCGTTCCTAGAGACTGTCGATCTGCAGCGTTGTTATAGTAACGAACCGCCAAAGTTATAGAACACGACCATTCTACATGGATTTTTAGGCTTAATTTTGAGGCATAGCAACTCTGGTCGAGTGGTCCACATACAGTCTAGGTGTTGAAGTGTTTGACCTAAATTACGCCCAGTTGGGGTAATTTATTAGAACCTCCCCGACTAATTTCCATAACGATCATGTGTTATTAATTTGGGTTGCTGCAAGTTTTTTTGTTGTGGCCGTCCGTCTTAAAACGAGCCCGTCCACCGCCTCCAGTAGCAATTCCATTGAAATTAAACCGTCAATTTACATACATTTCGCTTATTTACCGTTTTTTTTCCATGGAATTATCGTAAAATTTCAAGTTTTTTTGCTAAGAGACGGGAAATTTGAAAGTATACAAAAAAGTATTAAAATAATTTGCATATCGCTAATTCACTAAAAAAACTCCGCACCACTTTAAATTGATTTAATTTCTATTTTAATGAGATTTTGCTTGTTTACTGTTTATTTAAATCTACATCAAAATGGAGAAATAAAAGAAATAAGACAAATTTCATTAAATATACATCAGAAAAAATTCAATCCCAGCCCCATAGCCCCTTGCTTTGTTTTACTGTATCGCAATTTTCACGGCGTATTCGGGTTACAGCATTCGCTTCACCTTTAGCAACCCGCCTCTTGCGTTCCTCTTTTTTATTACGACACAACAATTCTTTTTTGACCGATCTTTTAATTTGTTCCGGTGGTATTGTCGTGGCGGTCGAACGTACACTTTTCGTCTCCATTAAATCGTACGAATCATCCGAAAATTGGCCATCACTTGGATTATTTTCTACATTGTCTCGTTCTTCAATCGCACTACTGTCGAAACTATCATCTAATTTTAACCAATTTCGAATTCTATCACTAGAATTCTGTGTAGTTTGCTTCGAATTTGCGGATTCTTTAATTTTTAACGTTTCGAAATTTTCCACTGCATCACAATATTCGTCTTCGAAATGTTCTGATTTGTGACTTTTTGCCTCATTTTCGCCGCCATCCTCTTCATCAATTCCTAATTCAATATTTAAATCTTTCGCCATTTCTTTTGTGAATCCAGCACAGCGTACTTCAGCATCTAATACATCGTTTCGTTCGATATCATCAAATTTCGGATACAATTCACTCTCATAACCGAAACGTTTTTTGAAGAAATGCTGGATACATTTTACATCACGATCGAAATACATTTCGGCATTTGGATGGTTTGTTGATAACATTTGTGGAAAATCGATAATTATCGGCTTCTCATTGGCGTCAATCATAATATTGAATTCATTAAAATCACCATGAATTACACCACTATTAGCGAATCGTACAATTAAATTCATTAATTCATCGTACAGAGCTTCAACATTCTCTAAATCCATTACATGATTGCTGTAAATTAGATAATTATTGAATTACAAAAAATAAATTCTAATAAATGTTTAAATTACAGTAATTCGCCTGAAATCAGCTCCATAACTACACAATGTCGATTAAAATCAATAGGTTTCGGTACTGGAAATTCTCGATCATAAAGAGCTTTCATATATGCAAATTCTTTAGTTGCAGAAATTCTAGACAAATACAACCATGAAGCCGATTTTCTATGTCTATGATAATCGCGTTTATCTTTAACATTACGAAAACATGTACGCCCCAACCTATAAATTGATACCATTATTGTGAATTGAAAATAATCGTGAATATTTTAACCTATGAAGTTTTAAACATAATTCATTCCCTTCAGGATCAGCAACAATATAAATATTACTTTCTTTACCTACACCGATTTGATTACCAAAACTACCGATAATTTCACGCTTTGTTAATGAATGTAAAGCCAAGAAATCGTAGCCCATATTCGTTAATCGATAACCATCATCTAAAACATTGAAAATATAGAAATTTTTCTCTACAATAAGACGATTTACATTTTTTGCCACGTTCGTAACTCAACAGTTTATGTTTACATAATTCACGTAATCGTTTATGTACACCACCGGTCGGTAGATTTGCCAATAAAGCCAATAAACCGCTTGGTATCAATTCGTGATTCTTCATGCCCATCTCCACCTAAAATATCAACAATTAATAAAATAACTAATCGAATTAAAACAACGTACAGCTGTTAAGACGCGGAAGTCTTCAGGCGATAAATGCCTCAATATTGAAACATTTAATTTACCCATTTTTCGATAATTAATTCAATTCATAATAAACACACGTGCAACTCCAATGACAGATTTGACGTAAATGTCAATTTGCAGGACTACCAATCGTTGCTAGAAAATAGAACTAGACTATTTTCATATAAAGTTGCAGCTACACGACGAATAAATCAGAGTAAAAATAATTTCTTATAAATATGGAAGTCAATATTAGTTGGTATTAATAATTAATTTATAATCTTTAGTAAAACGTTGTTATTATTTATTTTTTGCTGATTTTACTGAAATAAATTCTATAAATTCTTAACTTCGTGTGTAACTGATTTTAGAGCGCTATTGACAATTTTGGTCAAAAAAATCACGGTACTTTAACCACATCCAATACTGTTTATTTTGCCATATTTCGAATATTTTTTAGATTGGTTATATTTAAATTTGAATATTTAATCAGTTTTGAGTATAAATTATGGAAATACAATGATAAAATAAATTTAAGTCGCAAATTCAAATAAATCTTCAGAAACTTATCGGTAAGTACGGCAACACTGGTGACATTTGGAATTAGGTTATGTAAAATTGTTTTTAAACAATTGAAAGAAAGAAAAATGTCAGCTAACGATGTAGAATTAAAAGATTTGTTAATTCAAACATTAGAATTAAACGGAGGACTTGCTAAAATACGGGTAATTATTGTCTTAATTATTAAAAAACGATTCATTGTTGTATTTTAGGCGCAATTACGGGCTTGCATTTTTAAAGTACTCAACGAAGATGAAGCGGTAAGGGCATTGATGCAATATTAAACTATTCGCTAGAATTTGGACAATTTCAGACCAGCAAACAGCCACAATTCGTTAACAACAAATTAAAGCCATATTTAGATGATCCGGATGGACGGTTGATGTTTTCAATTGTACGAAACCTTTTGAAATATTTCAACTTTGATTGCACTTTATCAGTATTCGAACAAGAAGCATGTTTAAATCAGTGTGAAAACGGTGATGATGAACGACAGGAGATTTCAAAGAAATTACCAATAAGTTACCAGAACGATGATAAAGGACCGGTATTATTAGAATTAATAAAATTACTAAAACAAGAACATGACAATATTAGTAACGATAAAACAATCAATGAGAGTATTAACAAAACGTACGAGATAAACAGCCCTATAATTCTAAATACAGATCATTTAGGGATTTTAAAAGAGGTCAAAGAGAATAGTGAACAGTCCAATGGAAATTGTCAGAACGGTAATTGTAAATTAAATTCTAATAAAGATCAGAATAGTTGTGATAGTAGTAGGAGTTATGAAGAAGATTTCACTGAGGAGGATATTCCGGATAATTCTACCGATGGGAAATCTACAAAAGAAACTTCAAACACGAAAAACGATGAGAATACATCCAATAATTGTGTTACAATTGCCGAAAATGGTGATAAATCTACTTAATTTATGTAATTAAAACTTCAACTGGCAACTTGTACTTAAGTTATACAATTTATTAAAATGATTAAAAATATACCAGTTTATATAAAAAGGTACTGTATGAAACTCTTATAATATTGTACACCAACTAGAACTCTCCTGCTGAATTTGTTCTCCCGATAGATCATAACTGCTTTCACCTTGAAGTATTTTATTGCTGAAGCTGATCGGTTCGGCAATTCCATTGATTGTAATCACTTTATCGGGTACTAATAACCGAAAATATCATAATTTTGCTTGTGGAAAACTTAATTGATAGTTACTTAGGTATTTTGCTACAACAGTAGCATCTGTCGATATATTCCGGTCAATATCAGCGATCATACGTTTCAGGAAATTGGCAATATTGGCCAAATTGACAGCATCTAGATTGCCGATTAAATTGTGATGTTCATTCCAATAGTACGGTATTTCACCATTGCTTATATAGTTGGCGTACTTTTTCAACATCTGTTGGTGATAAAAGTTGAAAAATTATTCCAAATTGATCAAAGAATTCTTACAAACATAAATGTGTTGCTCAGAGTGCCTTTCCAAATTGATTCATCGCCGTATTTTAGTTCTCTCAAGAAAATTGTTTTGATATGATAACTTGCAATATTGTGTTTGAAATTGTCTCTAATTTTCTGAAATTAATCAATTAAATTGAGTCGTATTGAAATAATTTATACCTTCAAGAGTCTTATAGTCGGTTTCAGTGTTTTATAATCCTTTTGCAACAGTTGCCTCTCCTGTTCTTGGAACGATAAACGCCAATAATATGAAATGTTTTTGTAAGATTTCGGGACGATAAAGAATGTGTGCTGTAAATAATAATGAGATAAAGTTGGATAAAACGGTCTAGTTTAAGAGCGTACGAAAGTTTTGGATGGATTCGGGGTGTATTCGTCTTTCGATGGCCATTGACCATCGAAAAATTTAAAACACGTCACTAAATCCACATCAATATAAAAAGGCTCATCGTTTATTGTGCCTGTAATCTTCAACATCAAAGCTGGACCGTTTTTGTAAACTTTCACCTGAAATTTCAGTTAATTACTAAGGTAAATGTTGAAATACAAACATTTACAAAAACTTCCTCATCTTGACCATTATTAGAAAAACTTATAACACTACCGTAGTTATCATCATAATCAAAGTCGTTTAAAGCCAGATTGATAACACTCTCCATCCAGTTTAAGACTTTACCGGTTAAAAGATAATTCTCAGCATCAAGTAAACGTTCCAAGCCCTTAAATTTATCCAAATATTCATTCTTCTCTTTGAATTTGTCCATGTTTTTTAATTGAACATAAACATATCCATGTTGATCGCTTGTTTCAATCACAGCACCAGCATCTTTTGGTAAATAGAGTAAACAATCCAAATCGTATTCATCGGGCTGTCCGATCTTCAAATCGTCGTAAAAACTGCCACCATAGTACTTTTCACGGTACATATTAGCAAATAGTTTACTTCTACTTTTCATTTTGTCAATGATTTGATTAATGACTTGATTGAGAAGAATATTATTTCTTTGTACATCGGATTTGGGGAGTTTTATACACTGGCCATGGATGCGGGTCAACAGATTCTCCATGCGTGTATAATCAATCTTATTGGTATCCATTATTATCTGATAAATGAATAGAATTTTTACAATATTTCATGATAAAAAATCAATCCACAGGCGAGCATTTTCGAAAAATTGGCTAAATTTACTGGAGAATGGAGCGGAATTTTTCACGCCTCGACGCAGAACTGTGCGAATTTGAAACTCGAAAAGCAGATTAAACTAATTTGATTGTAATCAATCTAGTAATGCGTGATTCTTTTTTGTTTCAAACCAAAGATAAAGAAAATTAATTTAGATTGACGAAAATTCTAAGCACCATGACAACGAATATTTGATCAAAGTCGTTCCCTTATGGTGATTTCTATTGAAAAAACTTGACAATTTTCCCAAACAATTAAAAACCGACCGCACTAACAACTTCTATATTAAACAAAGAAAACAGAAACAACAGTACCGATAAAAATGAGTCGATAGAAATTAGTTGAACGTGTGCACATACACACGCAAAAAAATGTAGGAAAGTTTCCCTTAGAATCGATAAATGAATGAATGTTGGGGCGGGCGACTGTAACGAAAAGCATGTGAAATTCACGTTTCAGTTAAAGTTTCGCGAGCACCGGGTGAACAACCCCACTAATAAAACTTGTCGATTACAACATAAAACAAATGGCTAATATACGGAAATTATCGGCATTTCGGCAATTATCGTTAAATTGTGAAAGTCCAAAAGAGAAACGGAAAATTTTGAAGAAACAACTCAGCGAAGATCTGAGCGAAGTGAACGAATTCCTCGAGAAACGTTCGAATTTCAAACAATTCGACAATAAGGGTAGCACAATGAAAAATCGACCGATTAAAATTGCCTGGGATAATGAGTCGTTGTTGAAAGACGAGGAGCCGGTGATCGTTAAGAAATGTAAAGAAATCAAACGACCGGTCACATCAAAACTAACAAAACAGGCATCGATCGACAAAGATTCAATCTTATATTCGAAACAGAATTTGGCGAAACGTTTACGGCAAGTTTTCGAAACTCCCGACGAACGCAAATTGAATTTAAATATTTTCCTAACGCAAAACTACCAAGAAAACGCGAATGACGTATTCAGCGAAATTGAGAGCACAACAAATGATTCTACAACACCCAAAATTAGACCGCCTCTTCTAACAACAACAAACAATAATAATGTGAATTTATTTCAAATTAGAAGAAATAAAGACGAAATGGCGGCATTCTCGCCAAGAACGTCACCACAACCACCGAAAACCGTAGTTGTACCGATGAAAGAGACTGAATTATCGACGAATAATGATCCGAAACCTATCGATAATGTGATAATTCGTCCGAATACAGCCGCTATGAAACGTGAACGATTCCAGAAACGTACAAATTCAGCATTTCATTCTGTAATTAAAGAGGAAATTACAATTAAACCACCGTTGGTGCGGGCAGTATCAGCGCCGATATCAGCAGATAAATCGAAATCGAAATTTATCGCAAGTAAGCGGAAAATTAAGACGAATCGCAAGAAGAAAATCAAAGACGGATCCGATGAGGCAATCAACGATAATACTGTTCAAGATAATGGCAATAATAATGGTAATAAAGATGGAATTTTGGAGAATTTGGGCAATGATGTGGTGACGATGGTGTCATTAGTGAGTCCATCGGCCAGTGATTGTGAAGATTCATCGGCAATCCTACCGATCGATAAGGCGCAAAAATTGAAAAAAGACGATTGGAAAACGAACAAGAACCTAACATTGAGAAAAACAATCAAATCAGGTGATTTCGATTAGAATTGCCTTCTTTAATCAAGATAGAAACGGGTGTTGGCGTGCTAATAATATTGCACTTCTCCCAGTTTTACCCGCCTGTTATACCTAAAGTTGATGATAATTAACAAGCATTGAAAGTTTGAAAAACTTTATTATTGAATTGTATTTTGTTGGTTGTGAATTCCAGTTTTTCCAACTAATTTTATCACGAAAATTTCCAAGTTTCCACGAAAATTAAGTTGAATTGTTTGAATGATTGACACCTTTCAAGTGCTATAACCTTCACCATTTTTAATTATTATTATACGAATATCGATAGACTGGCGTTTTTTTGTTCGCCGAACGATTTCCATTATAGAATAACCAATCGCTATTGCACGAAATCGTTCTTTTAAATTGATGATTTATGATTATAGACAGGAAAAAATCCGCAACCCTTTTTTCTTGCATACACATAAACAATTGATTTTGTTATAATTTCAGTCTCATTCCAACAATCAACTATACATGCCATACGAAGCTTTTCAGCAAGTTTTCCGGCTCGACGTAACAACAACTCAATGGTGGTGGCTAATTTATCAACAAATAATCGATTAAAAGGGCCAAATTTGCAAGAGAAACGAACCACAACACATGATACGATGATGATTGATGATGGTAAAGAAGAACAGAATGATCAGACTAGTCCGAAACGGAAACTTTTAAAGGATACCCAAGGCGAGAATTGCATGTAAGTTGGAAATTTCCTTTATTGTAATCGAGAAGTTTTCCAATTTATCTCTGCTCTTTGTTTTCTGTCTTATATTGTTATTTTTTCTGTCTGTCGTTCGAAAATCCAACATTTGATTGTTTTATAAAATCGGTACCAGTCGACATAATGACGATGTAAAGTTATTGAAAATTTCCGATTGACTTTTTACTGGCCATTAATAAAATCAATCAATTCTACTGTATAAAATTTCAATTCAATCATCTATCTCTTTCCATTTATATAGGTCAGGGTTTAGGAGGAGCGTAATTGTATTGTAAACTTACTTCGATTTAAGTTCTGTGCGAAATTTCGATTGTACAACTAGATTATGGGGATGGGAAGGGGTGAGATTACTGTTAAAACATCGATCCGAACAGCAGTCTCAAATGAGGAAAAAATGGTAGAAACCAGTCTGTCAGATGACAAATGTAGAGACATTATTCCGATAAAATCGCCAAAGTTGGCAAGTTTCAGGGGTGTTTAATTTTATAAATGAATTATAAGAATTTTATTATAATCAACGAAGGACGTCGCTTAATTGGTGACAATAAATTCGGAACTGTTGTACGAATGAGCGTTGTGAGGAACAAAATCCTTTATTTTGCTCCTATTTAAAAAATAGCACTACACTCTAGTTGATCATCGAAGTTTGTTCTACGATTTTAAAGTTCTTGGATAAAAAATTTCGCCCTTTTGGTGTATTTGATTCTAATGAAAATGTATGAAAAATTTAGCACTTGTAGTCCAAAATTTGGAAATTTTTGTGAAAAATCTGTTTTGGAAATATTCAAGCATTCTAAATGGTCATGTTGGAACAAAATAGCAATATTTTGATACTTTCGTAATTTTGAAATTTTAAAATGTTAATCAAAAAATTTTGTTTGATTTTCAAAATTTGAAAAAAATCTACCAGTTTTACCTCATTTCTACTATTTTATTTTATTCTAATGCAAAATTTTGAAGTAATTTAATACCTTCAGTCCACAAATTGAGATTCTACAGCAAAATTTTGTTTTATAATTGAATTTTATTAAAAGTAACACCTAACACAAAACTGCAATATTTAAAAAAATTCTGCTTCTATTTTAAAATTTCACTGGAAAATTTTGAAAAAATTGCACTTGCCTTACACAGAAGAATTTTATTGGCTATTTTGTTTGCTTTTAATGCAAAATTTAAAAAAAAGGTGAAATTTCAACATCTGTGTGATAAACTTTGCTCCATTTCAATCGATAAAGTTCAACGAAAATTTGAAGATTTTTATCAGAGAACTATTTAGTTGGAAAATTATATTTGAATAATTCATTTTTAATTAATTCAATATGCCATAAGTGGCATTTTTGCCTGCAAACGACAAACAATTTTGCCTTAGGGAAAATTCGCCCTTTAATTCAAACTCAAAGGGATACAGTTTGATTAGAAAACTGAAGAATTTAGTTTAAAAATTCCAGTTAAATTTAAAAAAAAGCAGATAATTCTTTAATGAAATTTGTTAAAAATTACAATTAAGTTTAAAATTCGAAAATTCAACTCCAAAATTTCAAATATCAAATAGATTTTTTATAAAATTCATTGGCAAAAATTCCCTAAATCCACACTATTTAGAAATGGATTTCTTCTTAATTGGCCCATTTTGCACAGCTGTAAAGTTGAGCAAAGCAATTTTTTTCAATCAGAATGTAGTGATTTTGCCTAACTAGCCTAGTAACGGCCCTGATTGTACCTTTTTTAAGGCACAAGTTCCTTTTGTTTTTGCCTTGTTGCACTCCTAATTCTAGTAATGAAGACATATTATTATTTATGATCGGCAAGGAGAAAAATCCGCGATGTACTTTCGAGTATTACCTAGAGATATCACGACGATGTCCTATCTGATATCACGAACTTATCGGAGGTAGGAGGAAAAGGATTTTTTCTTGTCTAGTTTATAATTTATTGGACTTAGAACTTCTACTATCAATAGAATACGAAATTCAATCAATTCCAACGGAATTAAATGTCTATTATAAATTAGAATTATCATATAAATATGTGTATTTGAGGAATTCGCGTGTAAATTTTATGCGAATTGCCAACATACCGAAAAGTTATTATTATCTTTTATCATTTTGCAGTAACGATGATAATAACAATGACAATAAGCAGAAATTTAACGATAAAACGATCACCGTAAATATAACAAATAAAACGACGAAACAACAAATTAACAACGAAAATGATATTGAAGAGCAACTTGAAAGAACATCGATTAACTTTAGTGATACGAATGATACGGATCAAGAGCGAAATGATACAATTGCAGATAGTGGTGGGAAAAAAATTAAATTCGGCTCGGTGAAAGAAAAAGAATGTTGGGAGATGTTTCACAAAATGACTGATAAAGGCATTAAAGTATCATATGATGCTATTTTGAGAGGCATGCTGACACCAACTGAATACCGTTTACGAAACAAAGAAATTGTTGAAAAGTAAATGAAGAAATAAAAGCCGATTTTAGATTGAACGAGTCCGACAGACACGTCAGTAATACAATGCCTTATAGAAATAAAAATAGCAATAAAACTGTTAACGCACAATTAGTGGTTAATATTATACAAAATACTTGATAAGAAATTGTATATTTTCTAGTTGGAAACAAGAAATAAATTAATCGAATAAAAATAATTGTATTTATTTACACTTACAGTAAATCCCCTAACGGCGGTTCGTGCAATTCACTCAATAATCGCACGGTTATTTAACTAATAGACGACAGGTTATCGGTTCAATGTTGCCAATGTGTGGTATTTCCCCGAAATTTCAAGTATTTCATATTAACGATAATTATCGAGTAATTATCGAGATTCAATTATTCTTGATCAATTTGACAACCCTGAAGATAAGTTATTTAATTAACTCTAATCATTTTGTGATAAAATTGATAATAGATCGAATTATTTAATAAATAAAATTAATTAAACAGAAATTTGAAATATCGATTGGCCATCAGCAATTAATCAAATAAATTTAACAAAACTGCTTGTTTAAGGGCTTGATCTACAGTTCTTTAAAAAAAGTGGAATTTTTGCCAGAAGATACTCCTTTATTGAACCTTTTTTTTGTACTGGGCTCTGAGCTAGCCTATAAAGATATGCCTAAATCCACCCCTGATTCATTGCCAACTGTAATATAATTAATCAGAACAGTAGAAACGGAAACCAGCAGCTTGAAATGATTTTTTCAAAGAACTATAGCTTTAGATTAAGAAAATATCTGCGAAAGATTTCAGTTTTTGAGGAATTGTAGATTGATTTCTACACATATCACAGAAAATATCTAATACTACACTAAAGTTTTCTTAAACAAAAATAGTGAGCCTACTAAAAATTGTGTATTATGGTGAAATTTATTTACTGAAGTCCAAAAGTGAGTCTTACTCATGCCCAAATAAAGAATAAAGTAATGTAGTGAAGCCTAAGACAACTAATTATCAGTTTCTTCGAATGGTATCTTATAAACAAATCGAAAATGGAAAAAATATGTAAAATTTCCAGTCTCTACTTACCTAATGTACTTTACTCCGGGAATGAGTCATCTGTACACACATTACTGACAAATAAATGCATTGTTAACAAAAACTGTGAAATTAATTAGAAACTTCTAGAAAATTTCTTAATTAAATACCAAACTCAAAGTCTAAACAATTACAGTTATAAAATAGCAATATTTTCATTTTTAAATTTTCCCACCTTAACGAAACAGATGATAGTACTGGCGGTCAATTTGAAATTAGAGTGAAACAAATAAGAAATTACACAATTTCCTTATATTAAATCAAATTTAAACAACAAACTTGCAAATTTCTCGATTTTTCGTGGTAAAATAACGTAAATTTGATTAAAAATTAGCGATAATTTTAGAAATTAAAAAAACGACGCAATTTATCTGCACATGCGTATTGAATCGGCGAATTTCATTGGTCCGCATTGTTGTTGTTATTGTTGTTGAGAAAGTAAATGTCATCCGATCGGTGGTATAATCGACTGCGTTAAAATTCCGTTTCTAATCGAGAAGAATTAATTGATAACGTTGTTGGATATTAGTCATTCGATCAATGATAACATTCGTTACGCATTTATAGAGAATTTCGTGGTTTTATTGAACATTAGATCGATATTCATCCGTATAGCAAGAACGGAAACAATTGAAAGTAAGGCAAACAAAAATGGCTCTTCACAAGAAGAAACCTCTAGAATTGGTGTTTAATTTATTGTGGATTAATGAAGACGATAAAGTGAGTGAACAGAATATTATTGGTATGGTTGATACGTTATTGACAACATTGAGTTTTGAAAAATTCAAATCATATCTGGTAAGTTTCATAATCTTACATCATAATCGTCACATCTGTTTATCGATTAATGTGCATTCAGTTGAAGAACTCCGGTGTGGCGACGGACGATATAAAAGTAACCTACGTGAACAACAAGAGTCGCGAATGGGTGATCAATTCGGAGGAACGATTCGAGGCCGCTTTGCAAGCATTCCGTTTGAAGGCCCATTGCGGTGAGAAGATCAATTTGAAATTGGAACGAATCTCAAATACCGGCGCTATAAAACGTACAAACAGTGTACGTACGCAATGTACACAAGTGTGTAACAATGAAACACCACCGGAATGGTTTATCAACTACATGGAACAAGTAATTATCGTTGTTCTACAATTATAACATATTTATAAATTTTTGTCTAGTTTAAAACGGAGATAATGGAGCAAATAAAACGGCCAATAAATCCGAAAGCTGCACCGAAAACTACAGTAGTATTGCAACCGCAAATTCAGGAAATTTCAACGAATAACGCCGATGAGAATCTGTTTAATAACGTTAATCATTATAAAAAATTGAAGAAACAACGTAAATTATTGCACAACCATCACCATCATCACCAATTGATTCATATTAATGAAAATCAAATCGATAAGGAATTAATGAGAACGTTGAAATACGATCGTAAGTTGGAAATTAAATTGGACAAATTGGACGCAAAAACAAAGAAGATTAAAGAGAAGAAACAAGCTTTGATTAATAAATTGCCGGTTGAAATTGTTACCAGTGATGATGGTAATAAAAACGACGATAATAAAGATTATAAAGATGATCGTGATGGAAAAGATGACGCGTTATTATTTTACGAGAATGGACAACCGTTGATGGATGCGGCTGTTGTTATGGATTTACCAAATGTAAAACATATGTGTGGCGGTGAGATTTACAGTCACACTTGGAATATTGTCAACAAAGGAAAATTAAGTTTTACTGATAAGGTATTTGTTGTTTTGTTCAAAACTAATTTTATACCGAAAATAAGGTCATTCGTTAATGAAGCAGGAACTTTCAACATTTTGTTTATACTTTCATTTCTGTTACTTGGTTTTAATTATTTTTAGAGGTAATCTATCGCGTCCTTTACCTTTATTATTTGACGAGTATCCGAAATTTGTAACCGGAACCGGTAAAATAATCAATATCTGTATCCTGTATCAACAATTTCACAACCGAAACATTTTTGATAATTGTGAATATTGCTAGAAATTGCGTTTTTTCAACTTCTAAATGCTCTACAAGGGACCTTTCTATAAACCCTTAAGGAGCCGGATTAATTCCCTTCTATGAATTGATACCTTATACTCTATAGACTCTATAAAATAGCCGATGGTAACCGAATTTTTTCTTGTCGCTTAAATGGTATATATTTTGGACTTATGTACAATCAATAATTGTATTTTTACTCTATAGACGGAGTTACGTTGGACTTGGGGATCGGCTGAATTAAAACCGGAAACAAAAAATATAAAATTACCATTATTAAATCCTAATGAAACTGGTTCGATTAAAGTCACATTCCAAATACCAAGTAAGTTCATTTTTTGTACAAATCTCAGTTGATTTGACACGATTTAAATTTAAAATTATAGCCGATGGTGGTAAATATGAGAGTTATTGGAATTTCTATCATGGTGAATTTCGTTTTGGCAGTTGGTTGAGTTGTACGATTATTGTAGATCCACCACCAGAATTACCAGAATTAATATTTCCAACAATTGTAACAACACCATCTGTTGAATTAAATGACGAATCAAAAATTAATGTACCACAATTGGAAACAGCCAGTATTGTTACATTATCATCGAAATCATCATCAAATTCAGATGATGATAATGTTCAGATTGATAATGTTAATACAATTGATGGAAAATCTGAACATGAATTAACTAAAAAGATGGATAATTTATTGATTTCGAAATTAGATTGGGAAGACGATGAAAATGATAATAGTTTTGAAAAAGTTATAATTTATGGTATTAGTGAAGAGGATTTAATTGTGGATTTATCGAAAAAAGATGAAACAAGTTCGAATAAAAGTTTAGTTGATGAAATTAAGGATGCTGACAGTAAACCATTGAATCAAGACGATAATAACAATAATACTAGTGATTGTATTGATAATAACGGTTTAATTCACAGTAGCAGTAGCAGTTCAAGCTCTCATAGTATCAGCAGTTACGATTTAATTCATGTTCCAGATTTGAACGACACAGATCCTGAAGGTACAGATTTTGTATTCGTTGAAATCCAAGGTAATAGAATACCATTACCTCGAAATATTATCAATCCTGAATTATTAAAAGATACAACAGCTAAAGAGAAAGAAGATGAAACGAAAGCAATTCCAACAGAAGAACTAACTGAATCCAATAATTTCTTAACAACAGTTGAACATTTTGCAGCTGATTTGGATGAATTTAAATCATTTATATCGCATTGTTCAACCGCCGGTACAAATTTCTCCGATACAAATCCAACAATAACAGCAAATCATTTAGTCGATGAAACAACAAAAGATGATTCAAATAATCGTTCACAATTCTCATCGAATGAAAGTCGTCTATTTATTTTCCCACAAAATAATCCTGGCTTTGAAGTTGTGAAACCGGAAGAGAATTTCGATTCAGAAAAAATATTTTTATCCAATAACGTTGAGGTACCACCAACTGAACCACAATCAGTCTATTCATGGTCGCAATCTCGTACGTTGAATCTATTGTTATCATTTTAAATTACTTGTTATTTTTATAGAGACTCAATATACTTTAGCAGATGTCCGGAATCGTTCGGTTTTAGAAAAATTCGATCCATATCGGCCGGAACAACAAGCAGAACAGCCGCAACAACCACCCAAACCACAACAATTCGAGCATCTACCAAATTACCAACAAACACCGAGATTTACGCGTAAAAATCAATCGACTCCAAATCAGCAGAAATCGACTTCACCACCACGCCACCGTCCGGTACCGAGTGCACCAGTTGCACCAAATACTTCAACAAATTCGGGTGCAACTAAGAGGAATGGCAAACAATCTCAGACTACTACAAATCCCACTGTTCCGGTTAATAGTATACCGGAAAATTTGGTTAATGGCGCTGTAAATGTCGCATCGTCTGCTATCAATACGGCTAGATCGGTGATTAATATGATGATACCGCCGAAAACTGAGGTAATTGTTGGTTATTTAAAATATTTGTTTTAATGCGAATTTATTGCAGCCTGGACGATGGGTGGATGGTCATTGGGTTACTGATGTACAGGAATCTAAACGTGCTAAAAATATACGATTATTAGTAGAGATGGGTTTTTGGGATATTGATTATAATGCGACATTATTGGCCCGTTATAATGATGATTTAAATAGAGTTATTAATGAGCTTTTACAATAAATACGAAAATAATAATATCCAGTAATATTAAGGTATTAGTTGTTAATTTGAAATATTGTAATCGTTTAATTTTTCATGTAGTGACGGTAATAGGAGTAGCAATTTTGTGTATTTGATGTTAATATTTCTAATCTTTATTTTAATGGTTCATTTCTTTGATGTGATAATGTATCATCAAAAATATCAAATAAATTGGGGTTAAATTTCAAACCGGTTTCAGTCGTTTTTGATAAGCACTAATGGCATATTTATTGGTTTTTCAGTAGACGTTCAAATTTCTGTTTTAGATCGAATCACTCGAACACAAGCCAAATAGGGGAAGGAAATTGATTTCGGCTGTGCTACCCCATGTATTTGGTGGCTATCATTGTCTTACGTAGTGTCGTAGCTTTGTTCGGACACTTGCAAAATCCATTAGCAAATGCCAAATGTCCAATTTAATAAAATATGACGCAATCTACGACACTATACCGAAAGTAGAACTAATTACGGGTAATTATAGTGGTAAATTACCGTGATATCAGCAAATTAGCTGCGGATTTTTGGAAAATAATGCGGCAACACCGCTATTCGACAACATTCTTGACATTTCAATTTGACGTACCGATTTAAAATTGGTTAGGTTGGTTAAGAATTCTGCAATATTCAAAAACATGTCCCAGTATTATTTAGATTTGTTTCTCGATTTTTTAAGTATTCTAACAATAGGAATATGTTTTGTTATGAAAATACCGCAAATTATCAAAATCGTTGAGAAAAAAAGCGCCACAGGTATTAGTTTATTGGGTTTATTGTTGGATCTGTCAAGGTAACAAATTTATTACAATTTACACTTATTACATTAATTTGTTCGTTTCAGTTTAACAACAATGTTCTCGTACAATTTCCGTAAAGAATACGCTCTATTATCGTATATGGAATACCCGATAATATTGATCCAGGAATACTTTCTAATATTTTTCGTCCTGTTATATAAGGGCTATTTGAATATTGCCAGCTTTATTGGAGCTATCGTCTACATCAGCATAGCGTCATCGTTTTTATTCGGCCCGGTACCGCTGGGCTTCATCAACTACCTTGTGGTAAATCGAAGCAATTTCGTCTTCTAGCCGTGTTGAATTGTTCTGTTTGCAGCCGCTTTGTACACCGGTTGGGGCGTCCTCGAAAGTCGTCCAATTGGCCGAAATTCTGCGAACAAAAAATTCGGAATCTGTCAGTATTCTAATGTGGTTCATATCGGCGTTTACCAATTCTAGTAAGTTTTCGTATAAATATCAATCAAATTGTTATTATTTTATTATGTTTGTTTAGCTCGTATAATTACAATCAGTATGGATTCAGCTGATGCCACATTACTGTTTAATTTTACAATAAATACATTTTTAAGTTCATCGGTAATGATAGCCGCTTATATTTATAAACCACCTAAAAAGAAGGATGATTAATTTAATTTATTAACGAAATGTGCCATTTTATTAGAAGGTTCAATAGTTTATCAATGCAATGTAATTTTTATCACTTTCCTGCAATTTTTTCTGTTATCTGTTTGATTCTTTTTTAATTTTACCATTTATACATTCAAATACGATTTAGATTGTTACATTTTATGACTATTTATTAACGATATTGGCTGTGGAGAATTTTTGTTAAATACCTTTATAACGATATTTTTTTGTAAAATTAAGGATTGTTAGCGAATAAATTCGAATTATATTGAAATATTAATTCCTAGTCAAAATATTGACGTTTCAGGTTTCTTCATGTGGATTTTCTCACGTATAAACACGTGTTTAATATTAAATTAAAGCAAATATTGAAATTTCAAAAGTCTAACAACTAATTCCAATAATTGTAGAACTTTCCTCAATCCCTTTATGATATTTCGATTGTATTAGATATTTTATATAAAAAATATTTTATATATTATAAATTATTAGAGAATATAATTAGATTTGTAGTTAATTTAATTAAAAACTTGCAGTTCCGAGAAATTAAATTTATTTTGTAACCGAGCGCATCCAGGCCGAGTCCGGCCCTGTTTTCAATCACATTAGAGGGTTAAACGATTTGCAGACGAAAAGATGATGATCTTAATGATGCTACCATTCTCTGTTGTGTTGTTGTTTGTTGGAGGTGGTTGGTAGAGAGTTTTATTTGTCTGTCGGCATTTCAGTAGCGTTGCGATGATTGTGTCGAACGTTTGGACGTCGACAGGCCTGCGGGCCAACGTCGTCCTTGTGTTATTCTTCATTTTACGAACTGTTGGTGCCAATTCGAGTACAGTGCGTGCAAAAACTCTAACACCACCATACTTTAATTTGGCCGAAGGCAAGAAGATTACGGCCACCGCTACGTGTGGTGTTGATACAGAAGGGCCGGAGCTCTATTGTAAATTAGTCGGGGCGAATGCTGAAAACGATCTTAATGTTAATCTTATACAGGGACAAGTAGGTATCACTAAAATCGAACAGTTTTATAATAAAGATTTAGACGAAAAATACAAATTAATTTTATCAGTAATCGAATGATAACATTTATTCTAACTAAGAATAAATATTTGAATCAACAATTTCTTGTCTATTATCGAACATTGAACTTAATTAATGATAATGTGACTTTCATAGATGTTCTAAAATAAATTGTATCATAAAAGTGATCCATTTTCTAAGATGCTGTAACCCCCGATAAGGCATGACACCATCGATTTTATCTATAAGCGAAGAATTAGTCCAACAATAATAAATTATAATAAAAATCTTTTTTTTGAGATATTAATTTTTTTTCTAGTTGTGCGATGTGTGTGATCCAACACGGCCCGATAAAATGCACCCGCCCGAATTCGCCGTTGACGGTTTGGAGACATGGTGGCAAAGTCCCCCGTTGTCCCGAGGGATGAAATACAATGAAGTCAACCTAACAATTGATCTTGGACAGGTCAGTGTCTATCAATCAATAGCGAACATGTGTTTTATTGAAAAGATTTATGTTACTAAACCATTCATGAAATATCTGCCCTTGCACAAAATCCATTAATAATTTTGGGATTATTTCTAATTGTCCCCCAATTAGGTCCAATTTGGTCGTCTGGACTGTGTTGTTGAATGTCATGATTTTATTTTTATGTAAGCGTTAATAATACGCATACATTGCTGGATTAGATCATCTTTATTCGATAATTAAATGAATTGTTGTCGGGTTTGTTTGCGTCTCAAACATCTCAAGTCTCTTGAACTGTTAATTTATAAACGCATCTGGCAAACATATGCCACTGGGAGTAACCCCAAGACCTATCTTCCCGGTTGGAAATCGTAATAATCATAATACTGTTTTAAACTGTTGTGAAAATAAAGACAAGTCCTTCTGTAATAGAGAAAATAGTCGAGAAGACTGCAATTTTCATCGTAAATTGTAGGTGGAATTCGAATAGAATTTCAAATAAATCACATTTGTCTCTTGAATGACCTCTTATCATATCATTTATACGAACATATAGTAAACGACGTGGGTGTCAGTTTCCTATATGTTTAATCAATGTTTAAGGCTTATATCAGTTATCAGAGGATGTCAGTTGTTTTTGTCTCTTGGACGGGGATTCGTTGTGGTTGCAGTCTCTCCCTGATCACCAGCAATATTTCCCCATACGGAAGCGGAAATAAAATTATAGTTGGTCCAATAATTTTGAATATGTTCGAAATTAAACTGTTCGAAATCCAAGATAATTCTTCGTAGAATTGAAAATAAAAATATAAACCGCAATCTTTGTTGTCTGATCTCGTTTGCAACATAAAGATGAACAGGTCAGAAATAGAGTACGGAGGAATAGAGGCAAATAAAAAGAGTTGAGAGATTTTTTACGAGAAATCATTTGCGGTCGACTTTTTCCTTCTTTCAAACGAACTATCCGGTGGTGTAACCCAACTCGAATTATGTCTATTCTAAATTATCATTTCTTCTATATCGGAGACTAATCCTAATTGTAAGTAGGAAAAATTTGGGGTCAATTGCTAATTTAAAGTGTTCTGAATGTTGATATTGCTTTTATAATAGATCAGAAATATAGAAGTTAAAGAAAGACCAATTTCATCGATCATGTAATAAATATTAAAATTTTTGATTTATAAGAATCTGAGTTTGTGGATCGGGACTTGTTTCAAAAGAGAATCAACTTTTCATGGACGAAATAAAATAAGTTACAGGGCCTAATGGAATTTATGTCCGTAATAAGGAAGTCTAGTTTCAGTTACGAAATTAAATGCGGCTCTTAAAGTTATTTTAGTGGTGTTTCTTTTGGATATTTTGCTACAGTTTAAAAGAAAAAACCAAAGAGTTCTATTATTTGACGAGCGATCTGGAAAATATTTTAAGCATTTATAAAAGGGCCCCAGAAGATCATTTTAGCAAAATTTAAACCCATAGCTCCGCGGCAATTGATCAAAAAACGCTAGTTTTAGATATTGCGATTTTGACCAATTTTGAAACGAGCTACAAGGCTCAAATTTTGTTAAAATGATCTCCAAGGACCTTCCTACAAATTCATGGAATATATTTCAAATTACTTGTCAAACAATAGGCCTTTCACTTCAATTGTGAATTAGTTAATAGATTGATTGAAAATTTCCCCTTACATTATTATAGGAAGCTAAAAAGTGGTACTTTTTGAACAATACAATTAAATTTGGATAACTACTACCTGCAAAATTCTACATTTAAGTAGATGATCCTTTAAATATAACGGAAACGAAACAGATAGCTCCTATAGGTGTATTTATTATAATTACAAGCAAAGCATGAAAATGATGTATTTTAAAGCAACATATACCAACTTCTAGGAGTTTCACGTGGCTTACGTTTTCATCAAAATGGGTAATTCACCCCGACCGGGTCTCTGGGTATTGGAGAAATCAGCTGATTATGGTAAAACGTACACACCATGGCAATATTTCAGCGATTCACCCGACGATTGTGAAACGTATTTTGGTAAAGAAAGCCTACAGCCGATCAGTCGAGATGATTCAGTTATTTGTGAGACGGGCTTTTCGAAAATCGTACCACTTGAATATGGAGAAGTATATCGTATACTATTGATAATACAAGAATTATTTTAATTTTAAATTATAGATTCCTATATCGTTATTGAATAATCGTCCATCTGCAAATCATTATTTCAATTCGAGTGTTTTACAAGAGTGGACTAGGGCTACTAATGTGCGGTTAAGGTTGCTAAGAACTAAGAATTTATTAGGACATTTAATGTCGGTCGCTCGCCAAGACCCAACAGTTACCAGACGAGTAATTATAATTTCCTATAATCGCAAAATTTGATTGTAAATTGATGAAATAAATTCCAGTACTTCTATTCAATTAAAGATATCAGTATTGGGGGTCGGTGCATGTGCAATGGACATGCTGATACGTGCGATATTCAAGATCCCAAAGATCCCAGTGTTTTGCTGTGTCGCTGCCAACACCACACTTGCGGTGCTAAATGTGAAAATTGCTGTCCTGGTTTTGAACAGAAGAAATGGAGACAATCTAAACACGACCATCCTTTTGCTTGTGAACGTAATTCGAGTAGTCCATCTTTTAATTGTTGTAATTAATCGCAAAAATTTTAGCATGTAACTGTTTTCAACATAGCAATGAGTGCATCTACGATCCGGAAGTCGATAAGAATCATCTCTCGTTGGATATTCACGGTCGTTATGAGGGCGGTGGTGTTTGCCAAAATTGCCAACACAATACGGAAGGTACCAACTGCAATAAATGTAAACCGAAATTCTATCGTCCATACAACAAACACTGGAATGAAACTGATGTTTGTCAACGTAATTATCTTTAAATATTTCCGCTTAATTCCCAAATGATTTTTGATTTAGCTTGCAGTTGTGATCACTTCTATTCAACGGGTAATTGCGCCGAGGGTTCCGGCCAATGTGAATGCAAAAAAGAGTTCACACCACCCTACTGCGATAGTTGCAGTTTCGGCTATTTTGGCTATCCGGATTGTCGGCCGTGCGAGTGCTTCTTGAACGGTACCAGAGATTTACAATGCGAATCGATCAACGGACAATGCCCGTGTCTGTACAATTTCGGCGGTCAATATTGTAAGGAATGTTCACGCGGCTTCTACAATTTCCCGGAATGTCAACGTAAGTTATTCTAAAATCCATGAAATATTAGATGTAGACAGATTTAGATGAGGAAATATGAAATTTTAGCTTGTGAATGTAATACGAATGGCGCCGTTTCGTCGACCTGTGATCAAGCAACTGGAAAATGCACGTGTAAGAACAATTTTGGCGGACAACGTTGCGACGAGTGTCAAGTCGGCTACTACAATTACCCACAATGCGAATGTAATTTAATTAAATTAAAAAACTTGCACATAATTAAAAAAATTCTTCTGATCTATCAGATTGTAATTGCGATATAAAAGGCACAAAAGAGGGCGTTTGCGATAAAGAAACGGGAAAATGCCTGTGTAAAGAAGGCTACGGCGGCGATCGTTGTGATGTTTGTCTATTGGGCTATTACGGTTATCCCGATTGTAAACCCTGTAATTGCAGCAAAACTGGGTCTTTAAGTCCAACGTGTAGCGCAACAGGAAAATGTTCATGTTTGGTTAACTATGCTGGAAGAACTTGTGATCAATGTAGTCCTGGATACTACCAATATCCCGATTGTTTATGTTAGTACAACATAGATTTGGATCAATGATTTGTTAATTTCCAAATTTTTAGCTTGCGACTGTGACAGTCATGGTACAAATGGTGTATCGTGCGATACCGAAGGCAAATGCGAGTGTCATTACAATTTTGCCGGCATTAAATGCGATAAATGTAAAGAAGGCTTCTATAATTTCCCAGCGTGCGAAGGTGCAATTTAGAAATTCCTTAAATCAATTCTAGCGATCAAACAAAAACGATTAATTTTAGATTGTAATTGTCATCCGGCTGGTGTTGTAGCCGGTTTTGCTGGTTGTGGTTCAGTACCGGCTGGCGAATTGTGTCAATGTAAAGAACGTGTCGAAGGCCGTATCTGCAATAAATGCAAACCATTATATTGTAATTTAAATCCGAACAATCCGGACGGTTGTGAAGAATGCAGTTGTAACATACCTGGTGTACTCGGCGGTATTGCCGTTTGTGACACAGAAGATGGACAATGTATTTGTAAATCGTTGGTAGTTGCGCGCGATTGCGCCGAATGTACTGACGGTACTTACAATTTACAAGAAGATAATCTCTTCGGTTGTTCCGGTAATAATCTGACAATAATATTTACGAAAAATTAATGTTCTCTTCTAGATTGTGATTGCGATATTGGTGGTTCTATGAATAATATTTGTGATAAACGTACAGGCCAATGTTTATGTCAGCCGAGGGTTACCGGACGTACGTGTAAAGAACCATTACAAGCCCATTATTTCCCAACGCTTTACCAATACCAATACGAAATAGAAGACGGCCGGACACCGGCCAATAGTCCTGTACGTTACGCCAACGATGATAGAGTGTTCCCTGATTATTCCTGGAAAGGTTACGCTGTATTCTCTCTATTACAAGTATTCTCTTTCAATCTTAAACGTTTGGAATTCTAAAATTATTATTTTAGAATAAAATCTTGCAAGATGTTTACATTGATAAGCCATCGCTATATCGGATGGTGCTCCGTTTTGTTAACAACAATCCCGAACCGGTCACCGGTACAATTCGAATAATTCCCGATAATCCCAATGATAACGAACAAGAATTCCATGTACAATTCAAGAGTACATCAACACCGGCATTCGTTACAGTAGCTGGAGTTAGCGGTATTAACCCCTCGCCTTTCGTTATGAATCCCGGACCGTGGCAAATCAGCATTGAAGTCCATCGCAATTTACTTCTAGTAAGGCACCTATACGAAATTTACAATAATTTTCGAATTTTCTTTCAAGGATTATTTCGTATTGTTACCGGAAGATTTCTATTTGGCGACGATTTTGAATAAAAAAGTCGAAAAACCGTGCACTCTAACTGAGAAAGGTCTATGTCGCGAGTATAGTTATTTGAATTTAACCAATTTCCATACGACTTTTGGTGTCGGTGGTTACATCAAAAATGGGCAAATAAACAACAAATTAAAAGAATACTTCCAGGATACTGATGTAATTTCTTTTAATAATCTAAAGAACAATTAAACATTGGAAAATTTCAGCATTTATCTGCGATCAATGTGGGTAATCGGGTGCCTTTATTAAACCGGGCCCAGCCGATGATGCGGTTCGATATCACTGTAAATAAGCCAGGTCTCTATGTGGTTATTGTCAATTACGTTGTACCTTTGGGCGATCACCGGACCCATCGAATCGAAAGTCGGGTGATATCGGGCGATAAAACATCACCGGGTAACGCAATTTTATATTCTTGCCCGTACACAACTTTGTGCCGTCAAGTGTTACGGAATTCTGAAGGTGGTGTTGGAGTCTATCAAACTCAAGGGAACGATTTAACTCTCGATTTAATTGTAAGACGATTATTATAATAATCGTCTNATCAATGTGGGTAATCGGGTGCCTTTATTAAACCGGGCCCAGCCGATGATGCGGTTCGATATCACTGTAAATAAGCCAGGTCTCTATGTGGTTATTGTCAATTACGTTGTACCTTTGGGCGATCACCGGACCCATCGAATCGAAAGTCGGGTGATATCGGGCGATAAAACATCACCGGGTAACGCAATTTTATATTCTTGCCCGTACACAACTTTGTGCCGTCAAGTGTTACGGAATTCTGAAGGTGGTGTTGGAGTCTATCAAACTCAAGGGAACGATTTAACTCTCGATTTAATTGTAAGACGATTATTATAATAATCGTCTTACAATTCAAATGATTGGAATGTTTTAGAGTGATAACGCTAATGTTGGTGTCCATTCGGTTGTTGCTATTCCTTATAGTGAATGGTCATTGGATTATATTAAGCCGAAATCGGTTTGTATTAAGAAAGATGGAAATTGTATATCTGCTTCGTTTAGAAAACCGCCAGAAACTAAGCAAATCCAATTTGAAGATGGCAATAATGCTGCACCGACAGTATTGAATAATTCAACGTATGTTTGGTTGAATCCGGAATTTGATTCGTTGGATTTGAAAGGGAAAGTTGCAAATCCCGGATATTACACGTTTGTTATCCATTATTTCCAGCCAAATTTCCAAGGTATTTTTCTTTAAATTGAAGATTACAACTTCAATATAATTTGTTGTTGTAGATTTTGATGTAAGTGTACTTCTACAAAATGGACAATTCTATGAAGCTACAGTACCTGTCCATTATTGTCCATCTTTATCCGGTTGTCGTTCGCGGATCATACAAAAAGATGGCAACGACAAATTCGCTTTGAACGAGAATTTCATGATAACGATACAGGTAAATTTACATCGTTTCTACCAAAACAATGCAAAAATTTCCGTTCTAGGAGCCCAGTAAACGAAATGTATATCTCGATTATTTACTTGTAATACCGACCGATCTCTACGACAATCGATATTTGGAAGAAGAAGATGTCGATAGAACCGGTGAATTTATCTCGACTTGCGGCAGCAATCATTTCAATATCGATACAACTGTTGAAGGTACAATTGCATTAATAGCGCAAAAATTCCAATCTTCTCCTATCTTTATTCAAGGTTTTTGTCGTGATTCCGTCTTTTCAATCACTGCCGGCCACAACAGTGGCGCTCTACCATGCCAGTGTGATTATCACGGTTCGTTAAGTTTCGAATGTGATAAATTCGGCGGACAATGCCAATGTAAATCGAACATAATCGGGCGACGTTGTGAAGCTTGCAAGACCGGCTATTACGGTTTTCCCGATTGTAAACCCTGCAATTGTCCATCGATTGCTTATTGCGAACCGAATACAGGCCAATGTATCTGTCCACCTAGAGTTACCGGCGAGCGATGCGACCAATGCGCCCCGTACACGTACGGTTTTGATCCGATCATCGGTTGTGAAGAATGCAAATGTGATCCATTAGGCGTGGTGCATTACCAGTTACAATGCGACCTCTTCAACGGAAGTTGCCCGTAAGTTGAATTCAATTTGAGTTTTCAACAAAATTCAAACTATTCGATTTTAGATGCAAGAGGAACATTGTGGGTCGGCAGTGTGATTCGTGTTTAGCCGGCCACCATACGTTCCCGCATTGTGAAAGTTGCGATTGTAATTTAGACGGGACGATTGAAGATATTTGCGATCAAGTTACAGCCGAGTGTTTCTGTAAGAAGCACGTCGTTGGGCCGGATTGTGGACATTGTCGGGAAGGCACTTTCAATCTACAACGCACCAATGAGGACGGTTGTACGGAATGTTTCTGTTTCGGTAAAGCGTCAAGGTGTTCCAGTTCCAAATTGATACGCTACTCTTTAATGCAAATGGAAGATTGGGTTGTTGTTACTTTGAATACTAGTTTAAAATTAGAAGTAGCTCCGTTAAATCTAACCGTTTTTAATAATCAAGATAACATAATCGAAATTAATATTAATCAACCTCAATTGAAGAATAAAACCGTCTATTTTGCGGCGCCCAATGATTATATTGGTAAAAAATTAACAGCTTACGGTGGTTTCTTGAATTATTCCATCTATTACGATATCGGCAATTCAGGTACTAACAAATTACTAATTGTAGATATAAATTTTGCAATTTTCTTATCGTATAGGTACCGCCGTTAGTGGTCCTGATGTCATTTTGAAAGGCCGTAAAACTTATCTTACATACTCCAGTTTTGAACAACCACCATCTGGTTTGGAATATCCAGCTAGTGTCCAATTAGTTGAGAGTAATTTTGAATTACCATCCGGTGCTCCAGCGAAACGTAATAATATTATGGAAGTTTTGGTAGATTTACAAGCCATCTACATTAGAGGAACTTATTGGAGTGATACCACTTACATTAGGTATTATTATTATCTATTTCTAATTCTAGAAGTGTTTTTGATTATGGAATTTTCGCAAAATTAATATTAGAGAAATACGAACTCATTGAATCTTGCAGATTCAGATTCAGAATGGATAAAATAGCATAAAAGCACCTTTCAAGGAACATTTGAACTATTTTTGATGTTGAAAAATTCCAATTTAACTTAGAGTTACAGGGGGAAATCTTGAAATATTTTTTCTTAATTGTTGCATGTTTTCTCCCAAAATTTTTGTGTTAGAAAATTCTGGTGAATTCTGAGTTAAAGAAGAAAATCTTCGAGCACTTAAAAATACATTTTCTCTATAACTCAGCAAATATCCTCAATTTTCAATGATTTTCTCACAGCAAAATGAAAGAGCTTCTCAAATTCCCAAGAAATCTTCCAATAAATTTGCTTACCAGCATCTGCTAATTCCTTTTTTCGTTTCTGTTGAAATAAATTTAAAAAATCCCTTCCGACTCTGTTCCTGTTATAGCACCTCTGTAACATCTCTAATTTTCTCACAGTATAGCAAAATTCCATTTTCCGGTAAGCTTGGTAATATTTCGAAAAATTATCGATTGATAATTTTACTCCAGGCTTTTTGTACCTGTTTTTTTCCGTTTCTATCTCTGCTTCCGTTTCTAGTTCTGTCCAGTTTCCGTTGAAATAAAGTATAAAAAAAAATTGTATGGCATTTTAGATTGACGAATATCATCCAAGATGACGCTATTCCCTTCCAATATTCAGAAGACAGTCGTAATTTAGCATTCGCAATTTCCGTAGAAGAATGCCACTGTCCACCGAACTATCAAGGTTTATCGTGTGAAGAATGTGCACCGGGACATTATCGTATCGACGGTCCCCATGGTGGCTATTGCGTCCCTTGCCAGTGTAATGGACATTCATCCGAATGCGACGTCAACACTGGTGTCTGTTTTGTAAGTTCTTCCCCATCCTCTAAATCATAATAAGAATCGAATCGTAATTATTTTGATTTATAATAGAACTGCAAACACAACACTAGAGGCGAACATTGTGAATTCTGCGAGATTGGTTATCATGGTTCCGCTTTAGCTGGAGGTCCTTTAGATTGTTTGATCTGTGCTTGTCCCCTACCACAAACCTCAAACAAGTACGCAAAATTAATGCCCAATGTAATTTGTATAACTCCCAATTTTTTTATAGTTTCGCTACCAGTTGTGATGTCAGTTCGGAAGGTGATAAGATCAGTTGTGAATGTAGAGAAGGCTATGTTGGTGCCCGATGCCAATCGTGTGCTCCTGGATATTATGGCAAACCTGAAAGTCCTGGTATGTTCAAATGCCTTACCTCTCCTATAATGGATCAATATAATTTTTATTCAGGTGATTACTGCAAACCTTGCCAATGTTCCGGCAATATCGACTCGAAAGATCCATCATCTTGTGATACAGTCTCTGGTCAATGTTTGCGTTGTTTAAATAATACTTTTGGTACGGCCTGTGCTCTTTGCGCTCCCGGTTATTTCGGCGATGCTGTTAGTCTCAAGAATTGTCAAAGTACTGATTTTTAATACAATTTTTTTCATTGATTAATCTGTAAACTTTAGGCTGTCTTTGTGATGATCTTGGTACGGATCATTGTAACAGTAGTACAGGTGAATGTGCCTGTAAGCCCAACGTTATCGGTGAGAAATGCGATCGATGTGAAGACGATCATTACGGCTTCCAATCGGGTACCGGTTGTGTTCCTTGTAATTGCAGTGTCGCTTCGGAAAGTGATCGTTGCGAATACAACACGGGGCAATGTCGATGTAAACCGGGCGTTGTCGGTAGGGCTTGTGATCGATGTACTGCTGGCTATTGGAATTATACATCAGAGGGTTGTACTTGTAAGTAGGATAAATACGAGATGATCAATGGATTTGATAGTTGCGTAATTTTGCAGCTTGCGGTTGCAATACCGAATATTCTTTGGGTTTCGGTTGTAACGCCCAAACTGGCCAATGCGAATGTCTGCCTGGTGTTGTAGGAGAAAAATGCGATCAGTGTCCACACAGATGGGTGTTTATACCCAATTATGGTTGTTTCAGATGCGATAGTTGTACCCATAATTTATTGGACGTCACTGATGAATTGAGTGCAATTCTTGATCCTATTATTTTTGAATATGATGTAAATATTTTAAATTTACTCCAAAGGAAAACCGTTAAATTGTCTACACTTTTCAGTCGGCTAATTCTGGATATTTCACACGGCGTAAATTACAAAATATCCAAGAACAACTGAAGAATTTACGCTTGAAATTTGATGAAGTCGATCCGAAATTGATTACACTAGAGCCGTACATCCGAGAACTGGAAAGTTTAGAACAAGATTCGAAGAATTTAAATCGAAAAGTATGAAATTCCATCAAATTGTCCAAACACAATTTTATCAAATACTCAAATTTCCAGACAAATTACTCTTTAGACAACAGTGAATCGTTGAAGAGCAAATCGATGGAATTGAAAGAAAAAACCGAAGAGCTATTAGATGACGTTTTCAATGCTGAAGACGAATGTCTACGGGTAATCGATGATATCGATAAAATCACATACAATTTGAATAAAGATGAGAATCCGGAAATTGAAGCGGCACTAATTGAAGGCCAGAAAATTTTAGAAACAATCAAAAATTACGATTTAGACGAACGTCAAAATACCGTCAACAATGAATTGGGGAAAGTCAACGATCTGTTACGTAATGTTACCGAATTCAAAGTGCCGGTTAATGAAATTTCTAGTAATATCACAAATTTCGAGCGCGATTTGAAGGGTTTCAACGATAAATTGGACGATCTCTACAATCAGACACAATATTCGTTGAATAAAGCCAATGAAGCGCAACGGATCATCGATAAGAGCGGGTAAGTGCATGTTGAATTTTTGCCGATACTATTAAAGACCATCTAATTAGCCAATGTTTCTACAAAATCGTGTAAAATTGGGCCACAATTCGTTTTAAAAAGTGCAAAACTCACCAAAATAGATTGGCATTCCTGTTCATTTTAGGGCAATGATTTACAAAAGGAAATAAAATTTTATTACAATTTATTGGCGAAAATATCAGTCATTTAATCTATACGAAATATGTGATGAACTTATAATTCTACTAATAATCACAATAAATAATAAGATATTACTTTCGATAAACACATAAAAAATTTAGATAATAGGATATTTACCTAGAAACGTACACATAAAATAGGCACAGGATGACCAATTTGAACAAAAACTCCCTACTACACCAATTTAATGCCGCGCACTTTTAATTCTTCATTCAATTTCCATTTAACTAATTCCATACACGTTATGGCATCTTCAGCACTATCATGTCCATCAACATTATTCTGTATGATTTTCTTCAAATAATCACTAGCTAATGCCTTTAATGCCCTTTTATGTGGCAAACCCATTTTATGTGGGAACAATACGGATGTATCAATAATTGTATTATGGATAATTTTCAATGCCTTCATATCAGATTCTAAACTATGCCCTATTAATATTGTTTTTGAGTTACATAAATGCAGAATATTCGCTTGTACTTGCAATATATTCGTACTAGTTTTGTCCATTTGTTCTTTTGTTATACCAGAAAATTGCGTATTATAATCAATGATTGGATTTAACGGTTTCACTAACGATTCATAAACAGTTTTACAATCAGTATCAACAATTGTTATTCGTGTTAATTCTAAACCTTTTATCGTATAACACATCTCACAATCTAAAGCGTATACAGCATAACTACGTGGATCGTTATCATCGTCCGGTTCTAAAGTCGTTTGGAAACCATCAAGGTCCATATTATCACCCATATCACTAACATGAGTATTTGATGTAACACAACCTGTATCGTCATTACTTTTACAACACAAATAAGTTTGTTCACCTCTTAAAGTTCGTTTTTTTAACGGATGATACAGACATTCTTCTTTATATAAAGCAAAACCATCAACATCAACTTGGAAGATCTTCGAACAACGACAACATTTCCTTTGGTTCTTCTTCAATTTAACTGTATCCGTTTGATTTTTACGGTTTTTGATAATTGCCCGTCCCGGTGTGGAACTCTCACGCGGATAACCATGCAAATCCAATTCTTCATCATTCAATAAATACGATTTTATATAATCGTAGAATTGTTTATCTTTCGTTATTGTTGATTGATTATTACAACACTCGTTATTATCAATCGGCCCTAAACCGGATTTCTCGCGTTCTTGCAATTCTTTACGCAAACGATTCACCGTTAACATTACCGAATTTTTATACGTCAATAACACTTTACATTTCTCATAACACGTGAATTCTTCATTTAACGCACGATTATAGGCGTCTTCTCTATTTAAATATAATTTAACACATTCATCGGCGATCATTGTTAGAAATCTTGTCCGTACATTTACCGGCAATTTTGATTTATCAGCATTTAGAACATCGGGTAGATTTGATAGTGAAACATCCGGAATGTGAGCTGTACGTTTCGAATTCTTCAAAATCTGCGCTGGTGTTTTACTATTATTGATCGTTTTCGATTTTGTCAATTCTTCAATTTTCGCTTTAGCTTTCTGTATTGAATTCACATTTAATACTGGTGCAATTTTACGTGTGAATTTCGGTTGTGATTTCGATTCATTTATAATACTGTCGATCAAATTCAGATTTGTTGTTGTTGTTGTTGGTTTTTGAAATGATTTCACCAATCTTTTATTTGGATTTGGATCTGTTGGATTCGTTAATGGTCTTTTTATCGATTGTTTTTTCTCTTCTATTATTCTAAGATTATTATTGTCTAATTTTTTATCATTACTATTACTGTTAGTCTGAGATAGTTTAGCCAATTTGAATCGATTCGTCATCACTAAAGCTGGATTTTGTTGTATTTTCGGTTTGTTCGTTGGTAATTTTGATTTTGGTTGTATATCGGTTAATGATGATAACAATGATGATGTGTGAGCTATGCGTTTTTTGCCAATTTGAACACTTTCTTTTGTTGGTTGTTTTGTTTCTTCCGATTTTGGTGTTGTTTCCATATTTGGCTTCTCTGGTTGGTATTCGTTGAATATTTTATAACACTCCATTAAAGTATCGTTTTCATCATCATCTTCTTCTTCATCATCTTCTATTCCTTGATCGACAATTTCGTTATTATCACAGTCATTATCAGAGTAGTTCTTGTCGTATTTATCATCTTTACTTTTCTTCTTATTATGGTCTTTTTCACGTTCTCTACTACGTTTTCGATGTCTGTCTTTACCGCTACTATGTTTATGGCTACTTTTATGTCGTGATCTATCACTATGCTTACTTTTCTCGTGAGTCTTCTTATCTTTATCACGATCACGATCACTACTTTTATGTTTTCTTGATCTACTATGATTTCGATCGCTAGTTTTCTCTTTAGATTTTGTCGATTTATCTTCATTCTTCTTTCGTTCTTTCGTTTCATTCTCGTTAATTGCAACACTGTCTGGTGATGGTTTTTCAATAATATCATCGATTAATTTAAATTCACTTGTTAATTCTTCGAAATTGATATCGTTTTGTAATGAAACTTCCGGATTGTATTTAACATCAGCGATATTTTGTTGGATTTCTTCAATAATTTCACGATTATCCTCGTTATTGTTCACTTTATTGTTTTTATTATTAATTTCATCTTGTTTACTAACTGATGATAGTACACTTAATGGTGTCGGCTTATATGTTGGTTTAAATGTTGATATTGTTTTTGTACGATTTATTCGACCAGTTGAACGGAATTCTAAATCTGGTACATAACTAATCGGTATATGGTTACGTATATTAGCCAATTCACTTTTTGGTGTTGGTTTATATGTAGGAATTTCACTATTATTACTATTATTAGTCGTTTCATTAACAACAGTTTCATCATCATCAACAACAGGTATCTCGTCAATATTATTGTCTTGTCCTTTCTTTTTATGTCTAAAATGGCAATACGGACGATTGCATGAATTATCCAAATATGGACATTCGATATCTTGAAAATAGCCCTTGGATGGTAACATTTTTAATTAATTATTTTCGCTAATTTCACAAATAACACTACATAACCACACTTTTCTTTTCCGGACCTCATAACCTATTTTAGCTAATTGACAAATGACGGTTTTCACAAGAAATCACATGATCTATAAGGCGGTAAATTTGAATAATATTCAACAATTTATAAATCACAATAAATTGAAAATATGCAACTGAACTCATACAATTATTCAATGTAGACTGAATATGTCGATTATATTGTGTATCTGTTGAACAGATGTACGGTTCAAGGACGGTTTAAATTTCCGTCAGTGTTCATTTTCGATTAGATTGGGTTTTTTCCATGATCTAAATTTGTATCATTATTACTATTAATAGTTGTTATCTTCGTAAACTCTTTTAAAATTGTTGCAGTTTATATTTTCATGATAATAATAAAGTAGCCAATTAATATCTCTTACACATTTCTTCGTTTGCAAGATAACGCAACTAATGGACTAACAAAATAAAATTATTTCCGAAAAAATATTCTAAAGTATATTTTAAATATTCAAAACCAAATACAAAATACTAAGATTTTATTTATAATATAGAATATATTTATTTCATAAGTCTGAATTTTCTATCATTTAAAAATAACTACTGCGATAGCCCTTATTTGATTAGCCATTTTAAAAATATTTCAAGAATCCATAGGAGCGTCCTTAGAGATCATTTTACCAAATTGTAGCGCTTAACTTATTGAGACATCGGTCAAAGAACTCTCAAAGAACGTGTTGCGGTTTTTGAAACCGATCTGTGTACACTAAATGACTCACAATTACTTGAGAATGCTTCCCACAATTGTTTCTCATTTTTATCCATTGTATTCTAGAATAAGTGCGTAACATTCCTACTAGTTCAAAATAAAATGAAGAAATACAAAATAATCATAATAATATAGTTAGGAGCATCTTTGAGTAATTCAAAGCATTTTCTTGTGTAACTCATTTTTGAAAACCGTCACATCGTTTTGCAACCAACTCCCCGATAAGCTAGATGGATTAAGATTTGCTCAAATTTTCTCTACTAGCACGTTAATTAAGAATTATTCCCTTATTTCATGTCCTCAGAGGTGGAGTTTTTTAAAACCCTAAAACGCGTACTCATTGTCCTGTAACCAAAGTCCAAATAACAAAGTTTCAGTCCAATTAACTTCAAAAATGAAAGAACTGCCATACAAACTATTAACCCCCTTAAAGATGGAACTTTCAAAAACGATGGCACACGTTTTTATTGTTTTTTAATCTAAGCCTTAATAACGTTTCATGTTTTCAAAAATGACAAAGCTCCTACACAAATGTTCATTCTCTATTTCATCCCCTTAAGACTGAAAGTTTGAAAAATACGGGAACATTTAATTATTCTTCATCAACGGCTTATAAGTGCTTCTAGCTGCAAACATTTCATCATCTTAGCTATACAAGATAAACTTCTATCTATTTCAGCAAAGAGCGCCTGAAAAAGAAGATGGCCGACATTGTGAACGAAACCCAAGAAACTGCCCACAATCTTGTACTATCAAAAGATTTCAACATGAACTCCTCACGATTCAATCAATTAACAACAAATAATCTTCTACAGTTAGAAAATCTACTCAATACATTCATCGATGAAAACGATAATTTCAAAACAACCCTAGACGAGAACGAGAACCATTTAATTGACGCACAAAAACTACAGCCGGCTGTTGAAATTCATGCAAATAATTTAACCGAACGTGCAATGACATTGGATAGTTTATTAACAGAAACTAGAGATATATCAAGTAATGCTTTACGTGCAGCTAATGCCTATAAAAATATTGTTGATGCTGTACAGAATGCACGTGGGGCTGCTATTGCTGCACAAACAGATTCGAAAAATGCAGTTGATCTACTGACTGGAATTGAAGATAAAACATTCGATGCCGATCAGAATTCTTCAGAATCGTTGAAAGAAGCATACGATTTATATCATTCGACGGAAGATGAATTGAAACCGAATTTGAAATCAGCTCATCAAAAATATAAACCAAGTCAACTACAATTCAACGATAACAATCAACAACTAGATGATTTAACGCAAATTCTACAAAATATCCAACATCGATCTTTAGATCAGATTTATCAAAATGCATCAACGAATGCGGACAATGCTGTATTGCATGTTGGTAACGTTGAAGAGATAGCCAATGAGACATTCGCGCAACTGGCGAATGAAACAGAAAAAGCGAAATCATTACCGAAAGACGTTGATAGTACGAACCGGGATATATTACAAACGGAAAAACAATTAAGTACGGTCAATGAAAAATTACCCGATATTATAGAAATAATAGACGAATATCCAGAGAGACAAAAATATCTACAACGTACAACTGATAATATCAACAATAGTTTGAACAAATTAAACCAACAAATTGCATTGGCACGAGATATTGCTAATCGTATTAAAATTGGCATGAAATTCTATCCGAATACAACGTTAGAATTACAAAATCCATCGAATTTAGAAGATCTGAGTACATCAACTAGAATTTCAGGATATTTCAAAACTGATAAACCAAACGGATTGATTTGGTATTTGGGTAATCCAGTTGGAACAAATCTACCACGTACTAAAACTGTACGTTTCTATCTTTAATTAAAACAATCCCGGATTTATAGATTATTTTAATTACAGGACGATTATATGGCTCTAGTGGTCCAAAACGGTTATCCCGTCTTAAAATTGGATATAGGAAATGGTCCACAACAACTTATCAGTGAAAAATACGTTTCTGATAACAATTGGTACCAATTCATCATCGATCGGTAACTAATTGATCCTCCCAACGATATAAATTAATTGTAAATGTTTTAATCCAGAACTGGACATAATGCAAAATTATCGATTCGTGAAGAATTACCAGGCGGTGTCGAAAACATAACAATGAGCCAGATGACGCTAGATGGGCCGTATTCGATATTCAATTTAGACCGTAACAAATCGAAACTATTCGTTGGTAGTTTCCCAGTTAAATACGAAATGCAAGACGAGATCGATTTCAATTCGTTCGATGGTGAAATTGAGGATTTAGTCATTGGCGATACACCAGTGTCTTTATGGAATTTCAAACAGGGCGTTGAGAATAATCACGGGGCTAAAGAGAGGCAAACTCTCCGACATATTTATTATGTAAAATTTCATCATGAATTCTTTCAGGGATAAATTAGTGAATCTACAACCAAGTACTGGATATCGTTTCAATGGTAATGGTTATGTTATTGTTAATGCCCGCTCGTATACGTTCAGGACACGTAGCGATATTCGTTTGAATTTCAAGACGTTCGCAACCGAAGGTCTCCTGTTCTTGGCCCAAAAGGGCAAAACGTTTATTGCGTTAGAGTTGCGAAACGGTAAACTTCTCTATCAAGTAAGTTTCTGCAAATAGGAGAATTAAGGGTACTTTTTGGCTGGAACTCATTTCAAATTAAACCAATTGGAAACGAAAAAGAAAATTGAAAATCTATTCTTGTCCAAAAGTATCTAACCGTATAAATTTCGTTTAATTTTATTAACTACAGAAAAATATACGCGAACCTCTTTTTCGACTCAAAATTAGATTTTTCGGATTTCCGGAAATTTCGTAATTTTTTTCAAAAAACCATTCTCGCCCAAAGTTGAAGAATCGCATTTAGAATCGAATGAAAATTTACCATTTTGATATCTGCAACCGTATTTGACTCATGTTGGATGTTCTTAAGGGATTTATAACTTGTTTCCAGTATAATTTGGGTATGGGTACGAAATTGTGGCACACATCCAAGACTTACAATGACGGTAAATGGCATACAATTGAAGCCAGTCGTGACGGTGCCCAAGGTAGATTAGTAGTCGACGAAGAAAACGTACCAGATCGTACGAAAACCATCAGTGGTACCACAGTGGAACCAATTGAAACGATCTCTTTCGGTGGTTATCCAAATAAACACAGCATCGTAGATGTTACCAATATTAAATTTGACGGTTGTATCGATGGGGTTGTTATTCTAGGCAGTCCCTTAGATTTAAGAAATAACATCAAAGCTTTCGATGTAACACCAGGATGTCCAGTTAAGGTACTTGTTTTAGTTCTAATTGTTTATTTTGGTCGTTTATCGGTGATGTTTTATAGTTTGCCAGATTGGTTTCGTTCAGTAAACATAAGCCGGGCTATTTGGGCCATGATCTAGCCGTTTCGAACAATTTCAAAATTTCGTTGAAGTTTAAAACGAAAGAACAAAACGGTTTAATCTTCTATGGTAGTGATAATTTGCGAACATCAAATATTTCGCTAGCTATACGAAACGGTCATTTGGTGCTTATCAGTCAAGGTATCGAATTAGTATCAAGAGATACATTTAATGATAGCCAATGGCATGTGGTGTCGGTCATGCATAATGATCGTGAACTACGCGTTGATTTTGATGATTTCGGACATAGAGTGTAAGTAGTTTTTTTCCGATAAAAAATCAAAAAATTATTTTCGAATGATTTAGAACCGATTCGCCACCACCTTCGCTCTATATTCTACATGGTACTCTATATGTTGGCGGTCTACCAAGACGCATTAGATTATCACCAGGTACTGTTGGTTCACAATTACCATTCAGTGGTTGTATTGGTGATCTAACACTCAATGGAAATGTCATCAATTTCGCCAATACAACTGACAAATTCAATGAAATTCTGGGTAAATGCGTACTGGATGAAGTGATTATTGAAAGTGATACCGGTGTACATGTCGTACCAGTATTACCACCATTGGAAGAAGTGGATATTTATACAACCCCGCCACCAGAGGAGATTACAAAAGGCCCAATAGAAACATGTAAATATCTAATTTGATTATTATTGTTTATTTGATGTAATTGTTTCTAGTTACAACGCTTCGCGGTGATGGCGGCTGGGATTGGGTACCAACAGAAACTGAAGAACCACCACCTGAGGTCGTCAAACCGACCGCACGGGAACGTGGCCGGGACAGAGAACCAGGTCGAGTTCCACCGACTACACCGGCAATAATTGAAGATGCTTGTGCGTTACCATTGGATCCAAGTCCAGACGAAACCAGCCACCAGGATATGTACCGTTTAGGCACCCAAAAGGATAGTCGTTTGGAATATTTGACATTGCGTGGCAAATATCGAAAACAATTCGATTTCCGTTTCGAATTCAAAACAACAAGTGCAAATGGCATAATCTTCTATATGTCCGATAAAAGCCAACATCACGACTATGTTGCTTTACTACTAGAAAAAGGAAGAGTGATCTACACGTATAAATCTGGTGGTGTATCGACCGTTATCAAATCTGATTCGCAATATAACGATAATACATGGCATTATATCGAATTTAGCCGTGAAGATGGCCGCGGTAAATTAGTGATAGATGGTGGTGAACCGTTCTATGGAAACGCAACCGGAGCCGCGCAGAAAATCGACTTAAGATCACCTCTCTATATCGGCGGTTTAGATCCAATTGATTACAATATAGTAGCTGCAAATCTCAATATTACCGAAAACTTTAAAGGTTGTGTTCGTAACTTGCATATGAATAACAAACCATTAGAATCACCGACCGATTATGGTGTAGTACCATGTTCGGAAAATGTTGAAAGTGGTACTTTCTTCGGCGCATCGGGTGGTTATATAAAATTAAAAGATCGCTTCCGCGTCGGTGAATTATTCAGCGTTAAATTAGATATAAAGCCACGTTTAGATTCCGGTATATTGATAGCAGTACATGGTCGGCGCGATTATTTAGTATTGGAAATGGTAAATGGTGTTATGAAATTTACTGTCGATAACGGACGTGGACCGATAACAGCCTCGTTCAGGCCAAAACAACGCTTTTACGTATGCGATGGACAATGGCACAATATACAAGCGGTCAAATCGAAAAGTGTCGTGACATTATCGGTTGATAACATATTCTCCGATCCTAGTTTAGGTGATCATCACGATGTATCCGCCGATACTGGCAGTGCTTTATTCTTAGGCGGGCATAAATTCCTGAAAAAAGCTAGAGGCATACATTCACGACAACCGTACATTGGGTGTATTAGAAACGTTTCTATAAATAATGATTTTATTGAAATCTTGCCGACGATGGCTGAAGGTAACATTACAGTGGGTTCATGTCGAACGGATTAAAAACAAAAAACCAAACCAAAGTAGGTTTAATTTATTTCCCTTTTATAAAACAAATAAAATGATAGATTTATAAATTACTTTCTGTTCAATAAAATTTTTGATTAAATCAAGTTTTATTTAACCACCCATTTAATAAATTGAGTCATTAAATATGCAGATTGATTAAACGAAAATCACACCTACACTCTATTAGAAGAATCAATCCTAGCAATGATAGTCTATACAAGTGTTTTAATAATTCTATTGCCAGTTGTTACAAGTCGAAACGCATTAGAGTATTTTATCAAAAATAAAAGATTACAGAATTTCACAATGACAATACTAGCAAATGATCCGAATTCGACCAGTGAATGGATTGAGTACAAATACACTTTTAATTATGTTGAAAAACTGGAAAATCGACTAAATATTGGTGTAATATCGAATTCAATACTGGAAAATTTGGAAAATTACAGCTTCGATATAATCCAAATTCTGGAAGAATCACTGAATTTCAGGTAACTATTTAAATATTACAAAAATGTATGAATAAACAACACATTTTTAGCGTAAATTACACGATTAATGTACAAGAAAATTGTTTATTACCCAATCAAACTGATATAATTATTTGTGAATTCAATTCAGAACACGACCCGGAAATTACACAATTGTATCCAATTATCCAGAGTAAATATATTTTAATTTACAAACAGAAATATTTAAAATTTACGAAAGACATCTTCATATTAACATTCACTGGTTCATTATGGTTAATATTTTTTATCATTTTGATTGTATTGGCGATCTGTTTACGGATATCGACAGTGAAATATTCACTGATCCACAAAAGCGAACAGTCATGGACATGGGTGGAGATCACGCTATGGGCGATAGCTGCGGCCTGCCAACAGGGCCTGAGTTACACGCCCAACGGCCTCTCAAGCTGTCTGATATTCCTCCTGGGCTATCTGATGGCGTATCTATTGTACACAGGATTGGCGGCCGGAATTACGTCGGTTTTAGTACAACACAATTCCAATTATAATTTCGAACAAATTCAATCGAACAGGCCGGTATTGACAAGTTTGGAGAATTCCCGGCAACACATCAAGATTATCAAAGAAAATTTTGTTAGTATCCATCACCCAATATTAATCCTAATATTATTGTAGCGATCTTCTAGATATTTACAAAGTTCGTTAAAAATTTCGACGATTTTTTCGACAATTTGGATCAACCTAATCGAATAGGTATAGGGCCGGAGATTTTAATACAACAATATATGGCCAATAGATTCGGCTATGATCGAATTCTAACTTACTCCACTTTGAAACTGGACATAAAAGAGTTCAATTTTGGTGTTCTAATAGCTAAAAACAACCCATATTATCGAATTTTAAACAACAAGTATAACTAATAATGATAAATATAGTCTTACCGAAATTATTTTTGATGTGCTGTTGTAGAATCTGGAGATTGGAAGAAACCGGAATCGTACAACGGCTTGTTGGTCGATATAAGAATCGCAATTATGGATTTGAAGATAATTCTGGATATTCAAGCGCCGGTAGAGAACATGTAGGGTCGGCAATTCTACTATTTCTCAGCGGAATTCTATTAGCGATACTGTTTCTTTTGGCTGAATTTGTCGCCAAATTCTATCAAGTTAATCGTAATCACTTGGGATTGTAAAATAAATTTAAAAAAATGTATTTTTATTCACAATGATATCAACACAATTGCGAGTATTCCTACAAATAAATGCCCGATTTATTTTTAAAAAAAATATTGATAATAAGTACATTAATCATAATTAAAAAGCCTCAAAAATTAATCACATTCCAATTTATATTAATAATTATAATAAAGATATTTAAAAAATGATTAGAGATTTTTAGAAATAAATTAAGCGATCAAGTTGTTTCGCTCTTATATCAAACATACGAATCTTCCTTTATTGATTGATTGTAGAATTTCAATAGGAGAACTCGTATGAGCTTACAATAATTCGAACAAATACAATCGCATCACTTTCATTTAAACAATTAAAGATTTACGTGACTAGTGCAAAAATTATCCAACCCAATTTCGATTTATTCGTTTTAGGAACGTTATTTTTAAAAATTGAGATCAGACACTGATGCAATTAGAGCATTGGAAATTAACAATAAAATATTTTCAAACAATTTTTGAAGATAAATGAAATTCTTGTATGAATTAATGCATCAGATTCGAGACGATAGTCTACTGTATTAAAATGTTTAATAACCAATCAATAATTACAGAAAATGGATTGTTAAAAGAAGGTGAAATTAGATTAATTAATAACAAAATACAGCTAGTTCCGATTGCAATCCATCACCCAAAAAATACCAATGATTGTGCAAACAATTAAAAAACGAGCGCGTTATTTTAACGTACATTAACATCATCATTTTCAATATGATAGTTTTTATAAAAAACAATTACGATATGATATTGCTGGGAAGCTCATAATCGAACAGTTTGAAAGTTCGAGACTAAAAGAAATTGGTCGGGAATGTGGTCATTCTGTTAACAATTTTTGTTTCGTTTATCATTTCTATATCGTGCATTATATCAAAAATAAAATTATTCTATACCGTGGGCGAAGATCATAACAAGACCTGGTTCAACCATCATATCCTCACCCATATGTGTATTATCACAAGCTAATACTAATACAGCTTGTTTACCCGGTACTCTTTTACACACATAATTCTCGTATTGTCTACGGTTATTCTGTCGGGTTTCTAACGAACATAAACCGGGCGGCCAGCGACGCTCATGACAATTCTCCATTAAATCGTCTAGAATGTGCGATGGACAGCCCATTTCGGTCAAAGTACGACGGATCATACGCTGAAATTCATTTATTTGCTCTATGTATTTATAAAAATTGAGTGAAGAAAGTGATAATTAGAGTAATTAACGGTTAACTATACTTTAAAAAAATCAGGCATCTTATTAGTTTTTAATTAAACAAATTTGTACGTGTATTTATGCTCTAATTCTACCAAAAATTTAATTTTTACCTGTAGACCGTCATCAGGTGTGGAAATCATACCGCCCCATCGGGTAACACGTGCCCGTTGTAAGAAATTACTCCAACGTAATACTTCATCACGTTCCATAGCATCAGCTATAGCCCTCATTGATGGATTCGTTACTCGCATTGCTCTCATAAATTCCTAAAAATAACGATAATTAAACAAATACAACAAGAAATTTGAATGAATAAATTACTTTAAGTAATTGTAATTCGCGTTTTTGTTCGTTAATAATGAAACGTTGTTCGTTTAATTCTTGTTGAAAATCGTTGATTTTCTGTTGTTGTGTATGTATAAGACTTCGTAATTCTTTAACACAATTATGATCTTTTAATTCATCTTTTGGTATAACTAGACCACAACCTAATTCACATGGTAATGGTCGTTTTGGATTATGTTCACATTCTTCTAGATGGGCTTGTAATGAATCTAATTTCAATATTCTTGTACATCCATATTGGGCATTATCACAATTTATGCATAATCTAAATCAACAAATACGGTTATTCAAATATAATCAAATAGGTGGATAAATTTTCAATGGTACAAGAATTCGAAAGTTTAAAACAATCTCCACGAATTAGAGTAATCAATAAAAGTTACAGTTGAATTGTGGCCTATTTGATGGGCTGGAAAAGCTGCCAATTTCGCGACTTTTATTTCTTGCATGATCTTTAATTTATCCACCACTACACATATTTTAACAGTTATTTTGTATATGAAGCGAATACCCCCAAGTTTACCTAGACAATAAATTTCGTAAAATTCTTGGTACTGGTCGCAATTGAGCCGACGTAACACTTTGTCTATCAACTGGACAAGTCGGTTGTCTCGTTATCCATTCCGTTATACAAGACTTACAAAAGGCATGTTCACAAACGGGAGCCTGTATAACAATTAAATTAATAAACGAATATAAATCAATAAATAGAGAGAAAATCGTGATAATTACAATGATTATATTCTAAATAATTACTCACTTGTAGGGGATCTTCTAGAACACCTGAACATATTGGACAAACTAATTCTTCATCAACATCACCTTGGAATCGATTAATATCGAAGCCCATCGTATTTCTTTCTTAATTATTCATTACTGAATTTCCACCGAAATAAACAAAACGAACCAATTAAATTTCAATTATTAACAATGATATCAAATAAACAAATGGACAAAACAAATAATTTCCTGCTGCTTAATTTATTGTAAAATCAGTACGACATCTATTGTTACAACTGTCAAACTACACATAATAGCCAACTTGAACATATCAATATCACTAAATTTAATGAAACAATATTAACAATTACTACAAATATTACAAATCAATCAAGCGATAAACAAAATTTACAACAATTATCAGGTAATTACAATAATATTTCAAGATATATTCGACTATAGTAAACTATAATCGGCGTTTAGGAGCTATAAATAGCGGCTTTAATCGCCATTAAAATCCACCTAAAAAGCGCGTATTTTAAATACTAGTTGATTCATTCAAATTGTGCATAAATTATAATATAATTAATAACAGATTGTAGAATACGGAAAACTGTGTCGTAATCGATTAGAAAATAATCAGCAATTATGAATCTTGGTTGCATTTGTGCGACTTGTTTTGAAAATTGTGTTAAAATTCGATAAATAATTGTGTTACGATCCAAGCGATTCTCATAATTGCTCAATAGATTGTGACATAAAAGAACCATAGAATTGGCTTGTTTATTCAAATTACCACCAGCATATGACACAATTATACCAATCATCTGTAGTATTTGATGGAATATATTAATAAATTTACTTATAAAATACTCACCAAGAAGTACGATGCCCAAAATAATTTATTAATAATTTGCTCATAATCGAAATGTTTGTATTGCAACAATCCCAACCAACTTATGTACGTAAATTGGACAATAGAATAGACGATAATTTGATACAATAAATACATTTGCATTCCGTAGATTTTAATAAATTTTCTCAACATAAGAGATAGAATTAAGTGATATTTCATATAATCAACAACTGCATCATTATTTGTATCATTCTTACTGATAATATTGATAACAATCGATTCAAATCGATTGTTTAAAATCATATAACGTCCACAAATTAAATTGCAATAAATATGCAGCTGTATAGTAAATATTAACATGTTATAGTGGTATAATATGTCAAGTATCTGTTGGAATATTTGCAACTTATCCATCAAAAAATTTAAATATATAGTATAAATATTGCATAATACTGAAATTATAAAAACAATATGTGCAATAATTATCAGCCTCTTATGCTTCAACAATAAGTGTATCGTATTATTCTCACTGTGTACATTCAGAAATCGATCGATTTTCTGTAAAAACTTCAAACTTTGCAATTTTGACTCCTTGTAAATTACTTTTCCACAAATTAGACAAACAATTACAAATATTAGGGTTGTAATAATTTTTGTTATATCAGCAAGTCGATGTATAACTGATATTTTAGTATAAACGATTTGACATTGTTCATACATTTGATAAACTTGTAATAGAAGAATAACAAAAATAAAAAGACAATAGAAAATACTTGTAAAATTGCATAATTGCAACATTTTAAATAAAGACATTCGTAACAGACAATTCACTATGATAAATTAAAATAATTTATACAATTGACTTTATTCCTGTTTAAACATTCAAGTATTGTGTTTACATTAGAGAGCTTTTATTCTAATTAATTCAATGAATGTAATTTATTTTAAATTGTTTACAATTGATTTAGAAGTAGTCAAGGTTGGCGATAAGAAATTAAAAAACTACAAATTCTGGAAATATTACAATAAAAATATTGATTCTAAACCAATTATACCTGTAGCAAATGCACACTGTACAATTCGTCTACGTTCGATATAAATTAAATAAACCGCCGCTCGAATAGATGTCGCTGCGTTCAATTGTACATGCGCAGTGATTTGACACCGTTCACTAGTGCTCATTGTTTTAGGTTATGTTTGTGTAAAATTCTATTTTTTCAATTAATAAATTAATTAAAAAGCAGCTAAAACTGCTATTAATACGAATTTAAAGCGCCATGACAGATGCTCTAAAACATCAAATTATAACAGCTATGGAGGCGGATGTGGAGGAGATGCGGAAAGCCAAATTGTACACATATGAAGAATCCAGGTAATCCACATAAAATCGAATTGTATTCAAAATTGATGACAAATAAAATATATTTAGGTATATATTGAAGACACGTAGAGACTACGAATCGAAAATTAACGGCGTTTCGAAGAATTTGCAAGATTATAAGGATTATATCCAATATGAGAAGATCCTCTTGAAACAGATTCAAACGAGAAAAGATAAAAGCACAATTGGTGATCGTAAACGCTCAATTGAATATAAAATATTGAAGAAGATTAAGAATCTATACGAAATTGCCCTACAACGATACCCCAATGATTTCTCATTCTCATTGTCGTATTTTAAATTCTGTAAACAATCCAACTACACAACAGCTGCTTCAGTTTTAATACAAAAAATGTTACAAGTAAATACAACAATTAATCATATCAAGTTGTAAAATTTGTTGTTTTTAGAATTTCTGCCAAATTCCGGAAATATGGCAAATAGCCTCCTCGTGGCTAGCTAATGATCGTAACGATCTAAACAGCGCTTTAAATATTATCCATAAAGGTTTAACTGTACATAAAAATTGTCAAGCATTATACACGTTCGCAATAAAACTAGAATTATCGGTTATTAAAACTGATATAAATGATGACAACGACGAGGAATTGAAGGAGAAAGTTTGCGAAAAGATTGAGACGTATATTAAGCCGATTTCGGAATGTATTCGCGATTATAATTATATGATTGAAATTTTGAATTTATTGGAAACTTATCCGTTCACCAATAAAGTACAGAATTTGATTATTAAAGAATTAATTCGGTGTCACTCTGGTAAGGATTTTGTATGGCACACGCTAGCGCAACGAGAAAAAAGAGGTATAATCGATTTTTTTCCTATAATTGTTGCTTAATTTCTAATTATAGGCTTACGTTATGATCTGTTTGATGAATCTAAAGATCAATCGCCATTAGAACGATGTATTGCCACATATAAAGAAGGTTTAAATAAAGTATCTTCAAACGAAAAAGGCAATCTATGGTGTATGTATTTGGATTATTTGTTGGATATACAACATGAAAATACTGAAATTGATACAATTGATAAGAAGGATTTGTTGAAGAAAGCCTTGGAACAGGCCTGCAATGAAACTTATTTGACTGAAAAATATTTTATTATCTGGTATCAATTGGTATCGAGAAATGAGGCACTTAGTATTCTCGAAAAAGGTATAGCCATAAATCTGAATTCGAAGCATTGAGAATTTGAATATCGCCCCTCTTAAGCGGTCAATTTTTGATGATTTGTCTTAATTTAATCCCCAAAATTTCGTTCTTGGTCTACAAGAATGGATTTGTTGGAGCATCTTTTTATATATTTTGCTCTATAACAGCCAATTTTCAATGACTCATACTACCCCCTGTTTCCCAATGTCTAAGAAATTTTTTGGTAGGCCTGTTAGCTTTTTGGAAAATGGCTATCGATTTTAAAGTGAAGTTATAAGGGAAGATGTCAAATTCTTAAAACAGATGCTCCAACATTTTAGAATTTAGAATTTCCTCAAAATTTTGCAAAATAAATACATCTGTATGTTTCGCGTTGTTGTAAGTGTTAAATTAGGGAGAAACCATGGAAGATTGCTTTTTTTGATAAGTTGTAGCCCGGGCCTTTGAACGTTTAGACTGTTTCAAGCTAGTTAAAATTGCAATTCTAGTTCAAATTATGAGGCATTTTAAATTAAATTATTATCAACATTATTTGCAGGAACCCACGCTCTGCCCCAGTCGGAAGACCTATGGAAGTTGCGTTTACAATCAGCAATCAGTATCGATAAGACGGTGTTAATCAATCAAATTTTCAAAGAAGGCACCGAACAGTTGAAAGAACGCTCATTACCATTATGGTTGATGTGTTTGCGTTACTTCAATTTATTGAATCGTGAAGATATCGTTGAGCAAATCTATAAAAACGGCATGAAACAACCGGAAGAAGTGGCGAATGCCTTAAAACCAAGATACATTGAATGGTTATCATTTGTGAAAGGGATCAGTGATGCACGGAAAATGTACAATATTTTAGCCAATGAGAAGCCGTATTGTAAAGAACTACATTTAGCCATGTCGAAATTGGAATCAACTGAAATCGAGTACGATTTTGATATGTGGAGTTCTGTACATGAATTGGCTTGTAAACAATTCGGCGAAGAGGATGTCGACGTTTGGATTAATCATATTCTGTTCTATTTACATTTCAATAAAAAGAATACCAATGAGAATGTACAAAGGATTCGTAAAGAAGCCGAAACGGCACTGCAATCTATGCCATTCTTGCAGTGTGACTTTAAAGAGAAATACAATCATGTATTGAGTGGACAATTGAATGTGTCATAATTTCTTATTCAAAGTTTGTGATTTTTTTAAATAAATTAGATCTTTCAGTACACTGACAATTTTCCATATTTCCTCCATAATTCGGTCAATATTGCTTATTTTGCAACGATTTTCACGCAATACAGTAAATTAGAAGCGCTTTCCAAATGTTCAAGAAATTTTCCGATACTTATTTTCCGGAAAATTATTAAAACTTAAAATATTGATCCCACACAATTTTAAACTCAAAGAAATGGAGAAAATCTTGTTTGAAAATTCACCTGTTGAAATCGTTTTGTAATAAAGTTGGTACCGTTCGGGACAATTTCGGAAAAATTAGTTCACATTCTAATTTTCTGGCTAGACTGTTCTAGATTCTAATACTGACAAATTAATTTTCCAACAAAAATAAAGATTTATGGAGGATTAGATCAAGTTTTATCAATCCTCTCACTGAAAAATTTCGGTTTTGTGGGTGGTTTTTATATTAAAAAATTCTTAATGAAAAATAATTTTTATTAGTAGATAACAATAAATTGAGGCTATAATTTTTTGGTTGCACACGTCAAATTTCGTAGTTATTTCTATAGTCAACAAAAACATTACACAATTGTAATAAACTATTTCTTAATTTTTTTACTGTTGAGTACCGTTGGACTTCTATACGAATCTTGGGGTGTTGTTATTGGATCATCCCGTGTATCCCGTTTCCGTTTCAAATATCCTGGAAATATTTTTCGGTGATTGTTTGAATTTTATCGTTTTATTCGAAATTACCCTCTTTCAAGTAAAATCCTCTTGTTATATCAAAACACCAAGGATGATCGGTATCGTCCCAGTTTTCTTCTTGCACAAAGTCGGCTAATTTAAATTAGAAAAAACGACAATTTTCAATCAATTTTTATTACAATATAGAAATGTCAACACACAATATGGATATCAATATTCATTACTTACACATTTTTAAGGTTTGATAACAAATCCAATGATAAGAAATAAAATTCTGAATATTTTGATGTACGGTTACTGTCGTTTGTTTAACAATCCAATTGTCACCCCAGTCACCCTGATTTAACGGAAAATGCGACTCAACACCCACCCTTAAATAGTAATAACAAGAGGGATGATTTGGCCAATTGAGAAGTTTCCCTCCAAAAAATTCCCACTCTTATCTGCACAAATTCTTCGTGTTTAATTTGGAAGTTAAACCACTTGACAACTACGCTTTACCAATGACTTAAAAGCCGTTGCAATATTCCTGGAGATTTTTTGCGAAACACAAGAAAAAGATGGACTACGTCTCGCTTTACTAGCTGATAACGTTTGTGGATGTATTACAATAAATAAATGTCTATAGAATGATTGCTAGTTAAACAATAATTGATTGGATATTTATTTTTAGATTTAATAATGAAGCTTAGGGATCTGTAACAATCCTAAGTTGACGCGCGACTATCGTTAACGTGCGCCATGAACGTGTGACATTCAAATTGTAAAAATATTTTATCAAGATTTTTTTTACAAATCTCATTAAACTCAAAATTTGAATTTTTTTGTAAGTTTTATTATGAGGAATAAGCGATCAAAATTTTGGAAAATTTGACAAGAGCGGCACAAAAGTTTCGATTTCGAATCAGTTGTTTTATCCGTCGGCGCTCTATATCGATAGCAACAGAATTTAGAAAAACAGTCATTTGTTTAACTTAGCAACATCATTGCTGAAACGCAGGTGTTTGATTTTAGCGAATTTTTGACAGATTCAGCTTCCATTATTCTCTCATTGCAGTTCGTTTAGGTTAATAAACAGATGATTTATATGCAAAAATTAATATTACGCACAAATTTATAAATTATAATTCTAAATTCATTCACTAATCCTGTTGAATACCAATCATAGAAATTATTTTTATATTGAATTATGAGTAAATTGCCGCTTATTTGTTACGTCACTGGTACGTTTTGACAGTTGAAATTTTTATTGTGCGACTGTAGATCTTAACTCTATTTATCACTGATCATTTTGATACATTCTAAAGGTGGTATAGAAGACTTTTAACATCAAAAGAAATTAATTAGTCATTAGGTAATAATTGGAATTTATTTAAAGAATAAATTCTATTGAATTTTTAATTGAAAACTGTGGAGTAATTAGTATTAATAAAAGTAACCATTGGTCTGAGGAAGTGAATATAATCTAGGAATAATACTCAAAATCCAAAAATTCTACCACGGTAATAATTTTAAATTAAAAAAAATGTAATTTTAACAATTTTAATCCTTTATATTAGTTTATTTTTAGAATTTAGAATTTAGGTCCTAACTATAGTAACTCCACTCATCCAGTTTTGAATTTGTTGCCAACCCTATAATTCAAGGACTAACAACATTTATATAGAAACGTATGGTAAAATTTATATTCTTACGTTGGTATCATTGACGAACTAAACGATACTCGCTTGTTTATAGATCAACAATATAACCTCAAATTTTATGTTTTTAAACATGTTTCTTTCTTATTTTTATTGAATTTTGTTTTAGAAGATTTTTACTTTGTTTTGTTGATTTTTATTACGCCCTATTGAAATGTTTTCCTAGATTTACCATATCTACTACCTGTATTTTATTTTATAGCTGGTAATAAACTAAATAATGTTCAAACAGTCTTTACGAAACAGGTATACAACATTTTTCGAAGTATTATAACAAAGAAAATATTTCAACTGAGAATTTCCAACATGTGTTATTTATTGTTGTAATAAGAAACAATAAACACCTTTATTGAGCCTTTTACTTAATGCCGCGCTACCGACAGGTGGTAGCTTTAAAAGCTACTAGTCAGATGAATTTTCTAAAAATTTACAACAAAATGACTCTCTAACAAAGACGAATTACTGGTTGACTGAACCCGAGTTAATTTCCATCTCGTTTCATCAATCCCATTTAAATTGACGCGATTCGATCGAATTCTAGATGGTCGTTATCAATTCTGTTAATGTAAACTATTTAACAATGAATTTTTAGCAAATTAGATGAATTTCCAAAAATTTCTGTTAAATCATCATATTTAATTGAAACGAACCAATTACGCGCAAAATTTCATTCGAAAAATCACCCTGAATTTGATTAAAACTTACCCATTTTAATATTTTACTCTGTTAAGACAATTTTGTTTTAATTACTTTTTTGTTCAATTATTAATTGTGTCACTGTACCTATAACTGGATAATTTTTATAATAAATATATCGATAAATAATAAATAAATCGACATTAACAAACAGCAAATAATAGAAAAATTGTTGCCCTAATGCAAGATCAGCAATATAACTGGAGCATGTTCGACAATATTCGTCTATGTATTACAACTACAGTGTAATTCCACTTTGATAAACGCACCAGTGGCGGAACTAGAATATTCCCAGAAAAAATAAACAACAGATTATAATTGAAAAATTCTAGTTTAAAGGTTTTAATTCACATACAGAGATGCTGGAGGTAACCAATTATTAAAAATATGGTGATTTTGAGAGTTTAACGCCAATTTTCTTCATTAAAATCGACTTGTTCAATTTACACAGGAAAAAAAATAAAATCAGGTTATTTCTTGATTAAGGGCAAAAAATTGAATCCGACCCTGTCTCTTCCGACTCTTAATTATTACAACAAAATCCAATTTCATAGAAAATTTACATATGGTTGCAGAACAGACATACGTAATTTTGGCGGTTTATTCCAAATAAAAACAAACATATCTAATTGATATTCCAACTCGTTATCAATTGAAATAAAATAGACATCAGACCAACGATTATTTCTATTTTTTTTTATTATTTGAATAAATCAGCTAAATCAATCAATTTTACAATAATTAATCCTATTGATAATATTGGCAACGTATTGTTACTTGCTTCCATCTTATTGGAGCATTTTCAATTGATCAACCAATTAGATTTGTTTATTTTCCGAACCAATCAAAATCGTTGCCGGTGAAAATTTGCTTGTGCAACGGTTATTGTTGCTCCTCAAATTCTTTGTGCTTTTTGTTATCAAATTTTAATTGATTTTCGGTACTGTCCGTTTTAAATTAAAACAACATTAAGTGTTAATTAGTGCACCTGTAAAATGTTTTACGATCTAATTTTGCTACGACAAAGTCGTGGTAAACTGGGTTTAGCTTGGTTGGCGGCAACTCGAGGCATCCTTCATTTGAAGAAAAAGGAAATTGTCGAAATAAATATTGAAAATTTATGGTTTGTATATTAGAAATTATTGGAATAGTGATTGAATTTGTTTGGTATTTTAGTAACGAGATAACTGATTATATTTGTTCGTCATCAAGTTCGGCCCGTCAGCGGTTCTCTTTACGTTTATCGGCGATTTTGATTAATGGAATTGTGAAAATTTACCGTGAACAAGCAGCCGAATGCCTCCGTATAATCAATAATTTAATCTATTAATTTTTTATATTATTGTTGTTTTTTAATTTAGGTTTAATAGTTGAGTATTTGACCGTAATTCGAGTTCCAACTGTAATGCAGTAAGTTTGTTGTAATTCTGTAATTTGATGAACATTTAATTGGTAATTGTTGATTTTCAGGTTGTCCTCTGATGGTATGTATCTATTGATATTATTTTGAATTCTAATTCTATGAGTCGTGCACGAGTAAAGTTTGCTGAATTTTCAATCGATCGTGAAGTATGTAAACTTAGAAAATTCATACTTAAAGTTACCCCATTAATCGAGATTAAAAAAAGCGATAAGTACACAAAATTTGAGGGCAACATTCTAAAAGTATGTTATTCGAAATTACTACAATTTTGACTGTCGACAGTCAAAATTGTAGATCTAATACCACTTTGAATGTGATCTATTTACATTTTTAATTTCCATTTACGACTTGTAGAATTTAAAAGCCACAGCTACATTCTTATCGGAATATATCAAGGGATAATTATTATTTTATAACAATGCAAAGTTACAGTTTTGTTCATTGATCTTACTTTTATTACTTCCCATATTCTATCTTGTCATGTTTACTTGCCCCTTTTCATTCTAACTACTGCTATAAATCTGTTTAAATGTTTGAGTGTAAACATGATTAAAGCTATTGAGTTGGCCCATAATCCAATAAATTCTTGGAATATTTCAGCATAAGATACATGAAATTTCTGTTGTAAATATTCCGTTTAATCGTTGAAAATTTCTACAAATTTACTGGGAACTTTGTTGAAGAACACTCAAAATTTGCACTTATACTCTCTTTTAAGAAATTCCAACGATTACTCGCATACACCGAGTCAAAACAAAATCGAAAAAACCTAGACGTAAAGGCGATGCTGCACAAGTGGATACCCCATTAGAAGATTTACTAGCAAACATTCAATCTCAAGAAGTCTTTACACCCCAAGAGCTTGACAATATAGAGAAAACCATCGATAAAGCCCAACCGATAACGACTTCTGCTGCCAATATCACTCTTATCGAATTAACGAAACCAACGGTAATAGTATTGACGTTATTACAAATAATTTTCCATAATTAACAATTTTTAGGTGGAAGACGAAGAATACCAATTTGGTGTAATTGACGAGAAGGAATTGCAAATGCTACTAGGGTTAGTAGTTCGATCCAAACCAATCGAACTCCTGTATTGTCTTATTTTATAGCGTTTATTTCATGCTTTCAGGTCATCTATCCTTACTTACTCCTTACTATCCGTTTTGTTTGTTGTCATTGTTAATATGAGAGGTTTTTTTGTAGTGAACCGGTGCCTGTACCTCCACAAGAACGTGTCCCAGTTCCCGAACCTCAAACTCTAACACAAATTGAAACACAAATACCTACAATTACTGTACGAGAACCCGATCAATCAATTCAACCGTCAAATGTGATCACAGTTGTGGCAGATGTTCATGCGCCTGCTGGTGAATATCTCGAGGGAACATTACCACCGCCTCCTCGATCAAGCCAACAAGACAGACAGATTGGAATTGAAACGATTCAAGAGGTTCTAACTGAACAGCAACAACGAATTAGTCCAGAAAAACGTCCCGCAAAAAGACGTAGACAAGCATCGGAAAGTCGGCGAGTAATGGAGACCAGTCGGGAGAAATTTGCCGATTCGAAATTATTTATACAGATGAAGCCGAAAACAACCCGTACGATCGATCGTACAGAAGTATTTTTTAAATTTTAATCAAATATAAAAATAACATTTATAATTGTAGAAGTACGAAATGAAACATCTCAAACGTCATAAAATATTTGAATTACAATTCGATATAATTAATACGGCAACAACAATACTCCTATTAGATAGATATCATCTTACTCCTAGGCCAGATGAAGAAGTTACAGTAGTTGTTAGAGAAGATTCAACATCCAAGAAGTCTATAATTATTTATTATTCGGAATAATTTAAAAATATTTAAAATTCCAGATCTAGCGTGATTGCGCCTATTAAGAAAACTATTGAACATCCATCTGAAGTAATGCTCGAGCAAGAACAAAAAATCGTAGAAATGGAGACTAGTGAAATACCCCAACCGGTGAGGGAAACTATCATAACACCACAATCACAACTCCCCATTGGAGACCACCAAATCGAATCGACGCCGTTGACCTCAAAAGTTCAAATAACACCCGAAATTGTCGCAGAGTAATTTCCATAATTCTCAAAAAATTGAATATTTATAAAAAAATTGCAGGACGCCTGTTCAACAGTCGGTGCCAGCAGCAAGATTACCTCCCCAAGAACCGATGGAGATGTAATACAAATTCTTGTTGAAACGTTTAAAATTGTCGTTTGTGTTTTAGTGATTCAGTGATACAACCAGTCCAGCCTGTAGCAGTTGATTCGTCTGAAATTCGGTGAGTTTGCTTGTTCTGTTTTCTGTTAATCGTAATTAACAAATTTCTAGACAACAAAATATAATTGAAAAAGTGCTAAGAGCAGGGATACCGTTAAAAATTGAAGACGTCTGTCCTGAACCGATAAATCGGTTGAAAATTGCAAAAACGTTCAGTGATTTGCTTGGTAAGTTTTACATTTTTATTTCTTTTTCCAATATAAGTATTGTTGTTCATTAGTGTTGTGTAAGGCTGGTTATGTAGCTTTAGAAGGTGACGAGTTTTGTGAACTGAAATTTATTCATAAAGGTCGCAGGTTTACCACCGAACAATAATCCAAATTCATCAATAACATTAACTCATTAGAGTAATAACAGGGATTTCTTTACATGTCATTCATTTTTCATTAATATTTGATGTTATTCTTACTAAAATATCTAGAGTAGGTAGTAGAAGTTTGATAATTTATGTAATCACAAATGATAAAGTGTAACTTTAAGTTTTTGCTCATTAACGCCTCTAAAGTGTCCTTAGTATAAATTATTTATTACATTCAATCAAGTTGATTTGGTTTGCTTATAAATTCAATAAAGTTTCAATTTACCTACTATTAGTATTGACAATAGTCTTATTTACACTGTTCTATGCTTCTTTATACTATTATGCTTCATGCTTCTTCTTATTATGCCTTTTATGCAAGCGCTTTATTATTGTTGTTTTCTTTTTGGGTATTATTTTTATGATTAATTCTTGACATTCGAATAATGGGGCAATTTTTTCTGAATTAGCACAGCGATAAATGCTGAAAATGTCTACGCTTATCCTAAATTGGATAAGACATACGTTTTAATTATATATATTCAACTATCTAAACGTTTTTTTAAATTGTATTACTTCAAATTAAGTCTCTTATTCTGAACGAGGCATTCAAAATTTAAAGCCAAGTCTGATTATTTGGCGAGCGATCTAGTAAACATTTTGGAGATTTATTGGCCGGTCCCGGGGATCATTTACGCTAAAATTGAACCCCGTGGTTCATCGGAAAGTTGACCAAAACACGCATTTTTGATCAATATTGCGATTTTCACCAATCGACTATACCGCGTGTTTCACTTAAACGGTCTTGATCCTTATAGCAACACCTAGGTATTCGATTATTGATTTTAAGGCCTAATGGGGAACCTTGTGGGGATCTTTTGAGCATCATTAGGCCGTGTAGCGCATCGAGAATGCAGTCAAAAAACGATCGGTGCCAACGATATTGAGACTTTCAAAAACATAAAATGACGCAGAATGACTCAAAGATGCTCATAACTTTGGTTTTATTCCTTTCTCTCAGTTTTATTCTGTCACGGGAAGGAGTACTTGACGTTTTTTCCTCAACAAAATTATGTGGCGAATATCTTTGAGTAATTGTGTGTGTTTGAAAAATAGCAACCTTCTCTAAAACGAGCGTTTTTTGACTAACTTCCCGATAAGCTACGGGGCTCAAATTTTGATATAATGATCTTCAAGGGCCCTTTTATAGGTTCTTGGGAAAATTTTCAAATATCTCATCAGATAATGAATGTTTCTATTGGAGCATAATGTTGTTTTTATCGTTTGTTTGTTTCTTAATTACGGAAAATTACTTCCAACGATCATGAGTGAAAACAACATTGTTTTGTTTCCTGTTATTGTTTACTCTATTTCGTTTAATAGGGGAAGATAATTATAATTTTAATATAAATTTAATAAACAATGAATGAATTATAATTTACAACTTTGTGTTTATTGCTCTTAATTTGATATCATTTAATGTAAAACAAGAGGTAGCAAACATTTCTTAAAAAACAAAATTTTCAGTCATCTTACCCTATTAAATCAAAAATTCGTCAAAAATAGTAAACATCTGTAAACGGTCCCTAATTTTTTAATTCAGCATTGTTGCCGCAACTAATTTTTCCCATATTCCCAGGTCTTAATGAAAAAATAAGGGACAAAGCTGCAATAAACTAATTTCTCGGGCTATAAGCTCTTATGGCAACTATCCTTATTTAGCGAGCCATTTGTGAAATATTTTGAGAATTTATAGGAGATCCTTTAGCATAATTTGTGCCCGTAGCTCATTTGAAGGTTGGTCAAAAAATTGGTTTATGAGTTATACCCTCCAAATGACTCAGAATGACTTGAGGATGCTTTCTACATTGAGTTGTTTCATTCTTCTCTACTTTATTCTGGCATGTGTAGAAGTATTTTGCGCTTATTGTGGAACGTGATGGAGAGAAATGAAAAAAAATTATGTTGAATCATTCTGAGTCATTGTACATGCTTTCCTCATTTTTGAAAATGGCGACATTGCCAGCAACAATGAGCTACTAGTTTGAAATTTGGTAAAATAATCTCCAAGGAGCCTTCTATAAATTCTTGAAATATTTTTCAAATTGTTCCCCGAATAAGGATATTTACCAAAAGAACTTATAGTCCGAGGAGAAACACAATAGGTATTTAAAAAAATGTCTAATGAACGGTTAGTAAATCAAGAAGTTATAGTTTAGCAACTGTATTCCTGTTGGATCTTAGTCAGCAAAAAGTTGTGACCTTTTTAATGTTTTTGTTGATTTTGTGATTAAAGGAGGGATGTATGAAAAGAATTCCTTAGAGGAAATTGTATAATTTAGGATTGTGTATAAACTTCTGAGTCAACCGAATTAAAACGGGTGGGCTAATTTTTGGAAATCCTTTGAAAAGAAAAGCGATTCAATAAAATTGATAAGACTTTGTAATCAATAGTGTCTTTAATATACAGTCTTACATGAACATTTTACACTTACCATTGAATTTTAAGACAGCGAACGGTTTCTTAAAGTAATTTACAAAAATATGAATTTAAGGGAAAAATCAATAATTGATTTCCCTCTTGTTTCATTTCTACAGGACGTTTCATGACAAATGACTTATAAGTGTACAGTATTGTTAATAATTCATGTTTAGTTAATTTTTATTTGCCGATTTTTAATTTTTTCTTAAACGATTTTATTTTTGTACTACATCAAAGGAATTTGTAATCTTTCAGACGTTTAGACATAGATGAAAGGGGAATGCTAACAAGAGCTGTTTTAAATGCAAATATATACAGGATTTCTTATACAGATTATGTTTGATAATAACGAAATTTTCATTATTTGGTATCTATAGGTTGTTTAATCTGAAACATCATGTTAAAAAAAATAATTAAATACCATTTCTTGAGATCTGCTCTTGTGTATAGACATCAAATTACGTATAAGTTAATTTCTTTCCTTTCAAATATCACATCAATTTTTTTCTGAATTCTAAACTCAATAATTTTGCACCATTCTCAACATTTCCTCATGAATCTCATTCTCATGTTGTTTATCCGAATTCGCTTCAACACAAAGTGCAGATTCTGCGACCTGAAAAGCAGATATTTCTAATTAACAAGAAAGAAATGAGTAAGGATGGGTCGGAAAACCGAATTTACCGTGTTGTAATTATAACGTGGAATATGCTTTTGGAATTCATTAATTTTGTGCGATCTTGCGGATAAATCTTGTAAACTTTTTGCAACATTCAGACAAACGTGGTCTCTATTTTTATCGCCTAAAAAAGTAAAAGAAACAGTTGTATTATTTCGTAAACAAGAACTCATTTAACTGGACGGACATTTCAGTTTCATTGTAGCACTATCAGTACGATATGTTCGATTGTTCCTGTGTTGATGGACTAGACCGTTGGTGTACAAAGAACTACAAGATAAAGTTGTGCAAACTGATGGCCTGCCCACAATCGACCTGAAAATGTCTGGATTACAATTTAAAGATTTCTTTTATTTTTCAATCCTTCTCTCACTAACCTTATGAATTTCTTACGACAAGGGAAACAATATTTTAGATACTTGTTTGTAGCTAGACACGTACAGAATTGATAAAAACGTGGTCTTAATTCAGTTTTCACTTCACTGTTCAAGAAACAGTAAAGAACAGCAACGAAGAATCCCTAAAAATTTGGGTTTTAATGATTGCAGTAAAATACAGGGGTGTTGAGTTCAAACTAGAGAGTTTATACGGTCTAGGTCTTTGAAGATTATTTCAGCAAAATTTGGGTCTTGTAGCTCATTTGTGATGTTAAATGAGTCAGGATGATTCAAGGATATTCCCCACGTTCTTTTTCTTCATTGAATTCTATAATGAATGTGAAATTTCTGAATAATTTCCAAATGAGCTACAAAGTTCAAGTTTAGTTAGAATAATCTCCGAAAATCTTGTTATAAGTCCTTAAAGTATTTTTTTTATTGCCATAAGTACTCTATAATTCTGACTCAAAGCCCCCGAGCATAAACATCAAAGATTATACTTGAAAGCTACCAAAGAGCATATCACAGACAAACCAGATGAATTCTAGAATTTTACTGACTTTCATCGAATAAGCGAAGATCAATACGAAAATGGCATAATGCACCCCGAATAATGGTGCTAGAACTAAAGTTGATTTGATCCATTTCTTATATCGACGAGATTCTTCATTGAGGGGTGAGCGTAATTTGCTATACAACACTATTGAAATTCTTATAAAAAGAATTAAATTAATCTAAAATCAATTTCATAATTAAATAATCCGTTCAATTTGTATTAATGTACCAAAATTGACACAACAATTGGAATGGCGAGTATTAAAGTAGGTGCATAGTTCTCATGGGTAGTCCAACAAAGACGATCATCAACCCATAATTTTGCAATCACCCAAGCTGTTGTGATGATCAACGGTAGTCCTAAAATTATAATTTGTAACTGATATAGTGTAATCAAATTTTAAAACTCACCCCACCCTAAAATTATGTACCATTTAATATTACTATTTGAATTGGCGAATAGTGCCCTAAATATTAAATTATGCAGATAGATACCCTCCATTAATATCCACGAAAAATTTGCGATAATGAAATATTGCCATAGGCTCATTATTAATTTGCATTTCCAATTTTTCGTCTGAAATTCAAATTATTTGATTACGTTTTAAATGCATAATAAAAAGGATAAAATTTCAATTGGTTTGTTTGTTTTATATTGCAAATTACCTCTGTATCGACGTTGAAATATTTACCACCGTTCTTCTCAATTAAATCGGATGGTAATCCAACACCATCGACGAATACTAAATCTTTAAAGATGTACACGAATGCTCTCAACATAAACGATGCAAATAGATGCATGTGTAATATGTTTCTCGGACAATGCAATTTCCTGTAAAATGGACAACGGTCTTTACTTATAATCAGTCGAATGGACTAATTGTTCAGGCGAAAACGGCGTGGTAAATGATCCTCTAGTGAATCGATGCAAATATTGAATTCTAAACAAGTTTCAAACATTGTTTTCTACTCTTGTACTTCTTTTTGTTGTGGAGCTAGACAATTTTGTGGTTAATTCATGCAAATTATTCACAGTATAATATAAACTCTTGCCCGACAGGATTTGAGTTTACAGATTTGTTGTTTGATTATAAATTCATGGTGTAATAAAAAAAAAGAATGATCTCAAAATGATCCTAGGTCATGTAAGCAACTGGAGGTTTCATGAATCTGATTGCTTATGATCGTTTTGTTATGTTTTACAACCGAGAAATGTTTCAATTCCATGTCGTTTTTTTGCTATTCTAAGAAAATCTTCGCCTGTTTTTCCGACAATTTACAACTTTTAGTACGTTGGGGTAAGATGAAAATTACCATCATTTGTAAACGTTGAGACTACTTCTTACATAAGCAGAAAACATAGAGATTATTACAAAAATGTAGTTGATGGTTATCGTTTTTTTCCTTCTTACAATATCGCTAGAGCTCAAGAATTTTCGTCCAATATATTTTAAAGAGGATGATACTTTTGTTACATTCACCCATATAGTGTTGGAAATAAACAAAATTCAATTTTAGAGTTTGTGGCAGTATAGATTTTTCTTATGTTGACAAGTTGCTCAAGATTATTTTATTGTGGCACATATACCCGATAATTTAATGATGTATAGTCAAGGCTGTCACTCAATTTGCTAAGGCAGTAGTTGAGGGTGGCACAATCACCACACTCAATTATCTTTTTAGTGATTTAAAATATTCGAAAAAAATTTGCTCAATTTTTTTAATTATAATTTTTGACAAATTTCATTATTGGAAAACGCAAAATTCTATGGAAATTTTGAGCTTTTCAGTTTTCTAATCAAACCTCTTTCTTTCGGCTTTCGCACTAAAAATGCAAGGTTTAGGCTAATTTAGAAGATTGTATCAACGAAAATCGAGCTAGTTAAATTATCACACAAAAATTGTCAAATTTTGGACTGCTAGTATTAAATTCTTTCAATAGTTTGCAATAGAATCAAATAAATTAGTGAAAACTCTTCATTGAACGGGCTACTTTTTTTAAAGCTAGATTAAGAAATTAGAAGGTTGTAAAAGTTCTAAAAACAAACCAAGATTCCGGGTTAAAATTTTGCAATTTTGAACCAACTTATTAAAAAATTGGAATTTTGTACCTACTAATTGTAGTCAGTTAGAATGCTGAACGTTTTCTAAATAAATCAAAATTTTTGACCAGAAGTTTCAAATTTTGGGCTAAAAGTGTTAAATTTTTCAAAAATTCCTATTAAAACATTGGAATTTTGTACCTACTAATTATAGTCAGCTAGAGTGCTGAAAATTTTCTAAATATATCAACATTTTTGAGCAAAAGTTTCAAATTTTGAACTAAGTGTTAAATTTTTCAAAAATTTCTATTAGAATCAAATCAAAATGTCCCAGTCTAGCCCGAAATTTCTCATGTAAGTCCCAACATTTTGTCAGAGGGGAAATTTGCCTTCGGGCGGCGCATATAAAATCAACTTTTTTATGCATCTTGAAATAATTGTTGATTTAATACCGTTATCCTCGAGGTTATTCGGTTTTGACTGTGGTCATTATTGAATGTTTTTTTGGCCTTTTTAAATAATCAGGCCACGGTAAATAAATACGTCAATCGAAAACTTAACGAGTACACTGAAACTTTCCACACACAAATAATTTCATTGTCAGTTTGTCATTAATTTGTTATTAAAATTAGAATCAGTGGAATTTTTGTAAGTCAAATTTTCTAATGGGTTGTTCTACTTATGAATAAAAATAGCCAATTTAATTTTCAAGTTTCTATTAAAATTTCACAAATACTGTTGATCGGCTTGAATCTTTATCGAGTAAATAGTAATCGACTTGTATTTTGTAAAAGACTCGGAATTGCTAGACAAGTTGAAGAGAATTTTAGTTCGGTGTATTTAAATTGTTGGAAATATCAAAGAGGATTTAGAATGTTTGTATGGAAAACTAATTTGCATAAAAATACAAGACCATCCCTAAGGGTATTTGTATTGTGGGTTTACTACAGGGCTGCTGAACTAGAAGTTTGCGGTTTACGTGGGAAGTCCAGTTGAAAAAATATTTTAAGAGGGATCTTGGAGACTTTTAGCAAAGTTTAAACGTCGTAGTTTATAGGAAAACTGGTCAAGAAACGCTCTGTTTAGCAAATGTTGTGATTTTTGAAAACGAACTAACCGCATCAGATGACTCAAGAATGACTTTAGAAGACAATCAATATTGGGAGCATGTTCAAGTTACTCTGAGTCATCTCGTAAATCGTTTATGGGAATCACAATATCGTTAAAAACGAGTTTTTCACCAACTTTCAAACAAATATTGAAGCCAAATTTTGCTAAGATGATCTTCAGGGGCCAAATCCTTCAATTATTTTTTACATTACTCGTTAATTTTCTAAATTGTTCGCTGATAATAGGGCTTCTCACATAAACTATACATACACTTTTAGATCAGCATTTCTGTATATCACATCAATCGAATGTTTTAAAGTTTCTTCCACAAATATTTTATGAATACTTACTTGATTGACAGCATAATAGAGAACGCGATAATAAGTGTACTGAGTGAAACTAAATAGCCTGTTTCTGCGATGATTTTTAGAGATGGTAGATATTTCTGAAAAGAGAAACAAGGGAGAATATAAATATTTATTTGACAATGTTTCGAGATAACCGTCGGATAAACAAACACGCACTTGAGAGATCGATGAAATATTATATTTATCGACCGGAACGAATATTTTAGCCGTTCCATTCTCAAAGCACCTCGTATAGTCTGTCCATGTGGTATTTTGAATTTTATCAACAAACCACGTACCATCTTCCATACATTTTCTTGTAGCATTATTTGTCTGTTATCAAAAAAAAAACAATTTCAAAAATTTCAACAAGCAAAAATTACAAAATAACTCACCGCATTGAATCCAGCAACGTAGGATGGGCATGGTAATGTTGCTGTAGTATTAGATGGAGTACTAGGCCAACAGAGAATTGTATCCCAGAACGGTGGACACATTCTTTCTATAATGACTCCTCTATTGATAGTATTTTAACACATTGAATTACAAGAACAAATACCTTCTATGCTACTATTTATTATCGATTTGATCCCATCAAAAACACGAATGCCGTAAGCTCTGATACATTGCTCTTCAGCTTTGGCTAAGCCCCGGGCTTGTTCTTCCAAAATCTTGGCCTCGTACGGATTTTTCATCATTTTTGCTTGCTATAAAAGACGTTATAGTTAACATTAAGGCCCCACGCCATTTATAATTTGATATCTAATTTGTTTTTCAAAACTTTATGATTCAAACGGAATTTTAAAGAGCATTTCAAGGAGCAAATTACGATTAATTTTTGAATAACAACCCAAAATGTAAAAACAGCTGTTGTAGAAATTTCTTATTGTCTATATTTTCCCTCATAACTTGAACAATATTGTTTATTGTGGACTGAAATTGAAAATTGAAGACCCTTTTCAAAAATGAAGTCGATGACAGAAAGAAAAATTCCCAAAAGCTCGGGTGTTATTTTTACATATTAAGCATGATTATTTTGCAACTAATCTTACAACAATTTATAGGAATTTTATTAGCTTTCCGAAAATTGTTATGCTTGTTGGACAATTTTTAGAAATTCTTGGAACATTCGTTTGAAAAGCAAACGCTTTTACTTACAGGAAATAAATGAGTAATCGTTGGCCAAACATTAGCGTTTTTTAATTGAAGAGAACAGATACAAGCCCTTAGGTTACTTTTCTAGAAGCTTTTAACTTAATTAAGTGGTTTTAGCATGACTAGCCATTGTTACAAGGAATACGTTTTCGAAGATTTGAAATTTAATTTGAAGACAAAATTAAATATAATAACAAGGATTTTCTGCGAAATTTCATGAAATATTTATAACTTCCTAATTTTTTATGTAGGCAAATTCCTAGGGGCAAATTTACTTCTTGTTTGATTAAAAAAAGAAACGAAGGAAGTACTTTTTTTGAACGAGAACTACGTTCCTCTTTTAGCACGCCACATCAACTTGATTACATCTATTTTGGGCGGAAATATTAAGTTTCTTCCCACTCCATTTCGAATGACATTTAAAATAATAAAATACAAGTCATTAATTAATTGTTTTAAAGTCAATACACTTTAAGGGAAATTAATACTGTATTCAATAAAAACAGTAACGTCATTATCTACGTTTATTATAGTCGAGAATCAAATATAAGACGCAATATAATATGACAATAATTACTTAGCAAACATGTCCTTGATTATAACTGCTATTATATCGATGATATAGAACAATAAACAATTAACTAATTGATACTGTAAGTGATACAAAGTTCGTTTGCGTCTTTAGAAGTTGATGGATCAAAAAATGAGGAAGAAATTGTGACCACCTACGTTTTATCACCTAATAAATTAACCACAAGTATATCTCGATAATTGTTGATTAAATATTGGGCCTCTTAGGAGATATAATCGGGTCTATCGTCGATTTATTGGGTCAACAACCCGATATTTAAATATTCGCGAAAATTGGTGGATGCGCTGGATCAATTTCCCAATCCTATTTCGACCAATTCCAAATAAACGCCAGAGAAAAAGGGCGATAAGTTGAAATTCCGGTGGAATCTAATTTTCGTTTTCGTTTCGGATAATTTGGTCGATTTTAAAATTTAATGAGAGCCTCGTGTAATGCAATAACCCGGCAGATCGTTGATCATCATTCAACACAATGTTGTTATCCCATTCGTAATTCTCTGAATTTGAACTTTTGCGGCGAACTTGATTCCCTTTACAATCAGACAAACAAGTGTTTGATGGCTCTGTGCACGTTATTATTGCATCCGAAATATTAATGTAAAGTGTTGAATTGCCCCCGATATGGCCTCTTTGGTAACATTAGCTTTGATGTGATAATTAAATCCTCAAGGTGTAGGGTTGCAGTCAATTATGGTGGTGGTTTTGTTTAATTTTCGGCGTTTCATAATGTTTGATTTATGGATTTGAAGATTTCTCGATTTGTAAATCTAGAAATTATTTGTAAGCAATAATGAGACTTTTAGATGTTATGTTTGGAGTTAGTGTTGGTTAAAATAGGGGGAAATCTGGAATAATTTCTATAATTTCGTTATTTAAATGCAAAAACCATTTCAAGTAAACTCAAATTGTATTATCTATAATTTAGGATACTGCTAGTTTACATAAACAGTTTCATAAGTTCGTTTGGTTTCAATCAAATCCGGTAGGATTCAATATTTTCTGTTGGTGAAACGGTTTTAATTTCGTCTCCCAATTGAAATCCAATATGTATAGAACTTCTAAATGCGAAAAAAATCTTACCCGGATAATTCTATAATTTGAAACGAATAGCTATGCAAAACTGACTGCTTTTCAAACGCAACTCTAATGAATATGTAAGCATCCAGTTTATGGATTACCGGATAAATCCAACTGAACATAACTGGCAAACTTACAAATTTCTTGCTAATACATATATTTGAAACGTAAGGAAATTAACAAAATCGTTTTATTTAAAACCACATAGAAACTTATCAAAACTCACAGAAAACGAAAATTCTGTTATTATCAAAGTTTGAGTAGAATTCGTATCAAAAGCTTCATTTCTACAATTCCATTTCAGTTCCGGAAATATTTCAATATTATACGAATTTAGTTCACAATAATGCACAAACAATTGCGACAATTTCATTCGGAATGCTACTGACAGTTTGTTTATAGTATTGTTTGTGCAACTTGTTAAATTTGAATAATGCACACGGTCTTACAGTTAGTTGTTCAAAAGAAAAATCCAATAAACAGACTGACCAATTCCTATTTGATACATCTGATAATGGAGTTATCGAGGATTATCTATTAAAAATTGATGAGTCGCCTATCTCGAAATCAACGATCACTTGTCAATATTAGTACAAATCGAGTACATTCATTTTCTAATCAAATATAAATACTAATTATTTGTTTTATAATAGTCAGCCAGGCTTTTAGTGTTGTTTTGTTGGTGGAGAGATTGGATTGACTTTATGAAATTCGATGTGATTTGTTGCCGCTGTTGTTTATTCGGCTATCGTGTCTTATCGAAATAAATAAATAAATAAACGTGTAAATAAACAGAGCTAGTAAAACCATCTAAGGAAACTCAATGAATTTATAAAAGCTAGTCATTAAAATAAATTGATTTAAATCGCTTACCTTTTAAAAGAGTAAACTTTTAAAAATCTGCCAGTCTCCAGAAATAATGGTTATAAATACTATCCAATATACAATTTATATTCAACTAATTGAGAGACCGATACTCGAGATATTTTGTTATTTTATCAATGATAAAGATAATATAGAGATCTATTTTCATCTCAATTTTTCGTTTGATTGATTGATTGTTAAATTTTACATCGACCAGAATGTTGTGTTTCTTAATCTCGAGGAAGTAAAGCCAGAATAAAATACATTTTTAATTTAACACTACATGAGACATGCGTTGGTATAAATCGGTGATTTATAACCTTTTGTTGAACTACAACAAAGAATTTAACAATACTCTATTGTAGTTTATCCGCATTGATAGAAGTGAAGTTAGAAAAGTTTTGACACAATGCCCGGTCTAGATTTATTCAACAGATTAATTTCCCCATTTGTATTATTAAATTAAATGCAGGCATATAAATAAAAACATCTTTCAAGTTATACTATCCATGAATTTGAAGTACGATTGAAGATGTGTTTGAATTGTCTTAACTAATATACGGATAATTTCACTTGAATGTAGGTGGTAATTCTTATGGGAGCTCCTATTAGTTGTTGGGAAGTTTGAAAAATATTTTAAAAGTTTGCAGTGTATTAGGAAATATTTTATAAAAACCATTCGGGACCATTCTGGCAGTGTCGTGATTTTCATAAATTGAAACCGTAAAACGGTCAAGGATTTCTAGAGCCTTGGAAAATTGTTATTTTAACACCGAATTGAAGAAATTTTGCTAAACTATCCCCCAAGAATTACCCTAATATTTTTCGAGCCATCCGGCACATTTATGCGGGTGGAATTTGGTATAGAAAAAAAACTGATTTATAGGCCACAACGTCTTATTTTCAGTACAAATGGAAGCGGGTTGTTAATTTTATTGACGGCGTTTCTACAAATTGTCTCAATTCTTTTTTCTATGACCATTCAACTACCGCACCCGTGTTTCACATAAAGAAAAGAAGAAGATAATGAACCGAAAAGTGGTTTTTTGGACTCTTTCAGGTTATTTGAAAATTGACAGAGCGTTACCTGTTTGTTTGCTTATTTTTTACAAAACAAACCACCGCATTTCTCAACGTATTATAGTAATTAACCATTAATTTATAATTTAGTAATTATTACTCTATATTCAACTTATTTTGAGCTCAAGTATAATTTCTTAAAATTATTCATTTCATTGTGTAACGGCTCCAAAATATCGAAAAACGGTAATTTTAACGGTTTAGTCTTTATCGCATTAACCCCGCTTATCGTTTAAATTTTCAATTACAATTCGCACTGATTAAATTGTTAATTATTTGGGGCATGATCGGTTGCTAAAATTGAAAATTGATGTAATATTTAGAGTTTGTTTAGAACTCATTTGAGAACTCTAACGAAAATCGATTGTAATTGTAAGATTCAATCAACGATAAAAAGCCAACAACTTCCTGTAGAAGTAATGTAATGAGAAAATCTTTCATTAGATTAATCGATTGATGGGGAACGTGATCAATTTGGTCTCGTAGAAAAATAATACGATTAAAATGGACGCCTTAAATCTCTACAATTATTGAATTTAAAATAATCAAATTATTGAAACGCTATAATTAACAATATTATTTGTGTTTGATAATTTCAGTTCGACTTATCATCAATTATAAGTTGAAGTAATAACGACAACTTACAATTAGATTCATAACGGAATACTAAAGGAACAACCTGTTGCCCGTACCTTAATCCAAATTAAGTCTGTGTCTTTACGGAGATAATTAAACTTTGTCGAGGTTTTCTTAATTCGCTTGTTAAAATTGACATAATTAGTATCGATTTGCTTCAATCTACATCTTTTTTATCCTTTCTGTAGATATACAAGCAGAGTTTAAGTTGTTATCAACGACCGTCATTTTGTAATTTAACCCTGTTAAGTAATACACAAATAAACCCTTATTTTGAGCGTACTACACTATATTCAAGTGAACTTTGTATGGGTTATTGAATATTTAATCTCATTGAATTGGTAGATAGTGTAAATATGTAAATGAACATCTGCTGTAAATCTGTAGGAAGGAAATCGAAATTTTAGTATTTGGTTAGGGTAGAATTAAAGCCACAAATGATTATGGAACTGAAACTCTGGCAAATCGGAAAATGTCTAAAATCCAGCTAGTATAAAAGAACCCTACAATATTTCCTTACAATATTGTTTTAAAATAGGAAACCCTATTGTTAGACTAACACAATACGGCATAATAAACCGTTGGCATCGCGTGGCTTATCTCGTAAGAGACAATAAGCTGGCTAGAAACGATAGAAACACCAAAAACAATTCGAAGGTAATAATATGGAATATTTAAGAGAGACTCTAAAGAAAATCACCTTGTCAATACAATTCTCAAGTGATCAATTTGTCAGTATTGGTAGTGATCGATCTGAATGCAGCCAAAGGAGAATCAATCTCTGTACAGACTATTGAGAAATCTCGGATGAAATTGATGGAGATTGTTTTAAAGAATCGATTTTTGGATTAATTGCAACGGTTCAATTTTCTATCTATTGTAGTGTTACAAGAAAAGAAAACATCTGTCGTAAACGTGACGTTTTCCTAGAAAAATAAATGAGAAACTTGAAGAAAACACATAACAAACCGGATCAATTGTTTTTTTATCCAGTGAGCCACTTAAAATGATGATTAACGTCTACCCGGTTGTGTACTTGTCAATGGAGTTAAGCAGAAAATTCGCTTCTGATTGCTTATTTCGATCCATGAACAGTTACTTTAGATACAATTTTCGGAAAGACGCCCCCAAGTGCGGAATTAACTTTGCTTTATCTATTCGTATAAATTTCGTTTCATCTTATCAATTATACAAAAAGGTGTGCGTGTTGGACAAACACCTCTTTTTCAACGCTTAGTTACTATTTTCTGGATTTCTGGGAATTGAGTTTCAAAAAACTGTTCTCCCAAAGGTGAAAAATTGCATTTACAATCAAATCAGACATTTATCATTTCGATATCTATCACCGTTTTTGAGTAATGTCAGTTGGACGTTCTTATGGGATTTAATTGGCGATAGATTTTTTTGAAATTTTAGTGTCTTTTAAATTTGACTGTATTCGGCAGCGGAACTCGTAGTGGTAGAATTTTTCGATATAAATCATAAATATTGCACATTTTTATGTTTTTGTCCCTCAATTTTCTCTTTATATGGTTGATTCGTTCCAACAACATTTCATCTTCGTAGGTTTTTCAACATTTGTCAGTTGGATTATTACTTCAATATGTTCGTTTCTACTTTTGCCAAACGGCAAACTCGACATTACCGCCACAAAAAAAGCAACATATTCCGTTTATTTCCATTGTGATAATCCCACCGTATTTATCGTTTGCTATTGTGAATTTTTGATTGACGCTTTATGTTTGTCGAATCGATCGTGTGTGCACTTAATGAATTTTCTGTCACGAGAGATTTGTTAGTTTCTTGATAATTAACGAACTTAATTTGTTGATGTTGGTCACAATTTTGTCGAATGGAAGGCGGAAATGAATCGCCAGAATAATGTGACATCAATTAAAACAGTCAAATGTTATTGTGTTTATGTGGGGCAGTTTTTGTGCGATATTGAACGCTATTAGGAAAAGAGTTTATTGTTTCTGTTGTAAACATTACTTTGTCTACACTCCATTAGGCAAGTTTCTGATTAAAATTGCTTCGAATAAGCGAATCGCCCGGCGCATCCACCAATTTTACAACAAACATTTAAAACGCCATTACAGGGGATTTTCTATTTTCTATTTGGGGATATACAGTTGGAGTAATGATTTAATCATTCTTGTCTGTTGGTGTCTTAAAAGCAGCTATTTATTTGTATATTGTCTGGCTCGATTACTTTCTCACTCATTTTTTAGGATGCTGTTATTTACGACAATCGAGACGTACTTTTTTATTATTTGTGAAGCTTTTAAGTGAAATTTTCATCATTCATTCGAAGTGAATCATCTCTATTGACAATATTTTAATTGTTTTTAAACCGTTGCGATCGAGAAAAAAGTAATTTCGGTTGTAACAAATTCATTTATTACTTTTATTCCCAACTAATTGGTTATAAATTGTGCGAAATGTGTGTTTGATATTAGAGGAATTTTATTTGTCTAATTTGTCATAAATCTAATTATTTTAATGACAAACAGTACCATAAATGCTTTTAATTAATGTAATAAATCATTTGTAACGTTCTTGTCGACAAATAACGAATCTAATATGAGCGAGAATGGCAACGAAATCCAATTCCAAAAATGGTATCGCTTCAATCCAATTGAATAATGCGTTTGAATTTGTTTTGCAGTCGAAAAAAGCTAGATTATAAAATCTACTTAAAAATAATGGAAATTTTATCTAATATCTTCCATATGTACATTATTTTTACTGTTTATTTATAAACCGCAAACGAAATAGAAAAAATAGCTGCACTAAAATTAATTCAATTCGATCTGGATCCTTCTAGACATACAATTAAAAAATTCCGTATACTGTTTCGATTTGGAATTGCGTCAATATTTATCATTTAGGCCTCGCCGAGGTTGTCATTAGCGTTTTATCCGTACAATCAATTTAATTGAAATTTTTTAACGTAAATATTTTAATTACAAACCACATTGTTGCTGAATATTCGAATACAATTAAGATTATATCTATCTAAAATATATGTACGTATAAATCTATTTTCTTTGGGATTATTCAAATCAAGCTACTCAATAGTTTGGAGAATAGATGTGCCCCAAACATTTGACTCTATTGTGTTAAAATTTGCGGTAAAGATAGGCGTTGATCCAAACAAGGTTTTAGTTGATTTTAGATTTTCTATTGCAAAGTGAAGCGAATAGCAATGAAAAATCGATGGCCCCGATAATTTATCGATGGTAAGAGTTCAAATATTTGTAACAGGATATGTAATTGAATAGTCTTCATTTGAGAAGTTTTTTGTTGAAAAATTCAACAGTTGCAATAGAATTTAGTACAATTTAAAACTTTTTCGCTTGGATTCGGTAGTTCTTTGTTTGTAAACAGAATTTTTCTTGTAGTATCGATTACATCTTAAATCCTTATCATTTCGTGAGAAATGGGAGATTTTGTTTCAAATAGATAAAATGTATTATTGATTTGTTTCAATCAATTCCACCTAAATGTAATACAAACACTTCTAGTTGGAGTTGAGAATGTTATCCTCAGAATACTGTATGAAACATGATATTTTCCGTTTAGGATAACGGATTGTGACTTCCATAATTATGCTTAAATTTCAAGGTGTTGTAGATAGATCTCTTAAGACAAGTATACATATATTTACGAAATAAATTTACTGTAATTAATTGCATTAAAACGGCACTAAATTTAATTAAAATAACAACAGATGTAGCTGCAGAAACAATAGATAGGCCAGAATTAGAGAAAAACGAGACCAAGTATAGACTTATAGTAGCCAATTAAAAGCCTTCAACATAAAATGAGACCGAACAAAAAGTTAATTAAAATAATGCAAATTATCTGTACCATGTCTCGACAACCGACAGACGGAAGCAAAGCATTTTATGACTGTACAAGTATAAGAAGAATGGAACTTGTTTAGTTAAATTTTGACATGCTCTAATGAGGAATATTTAATCAGGTTGTAAACTAAAGGACTTGGAAATGACAGAAATTGAGGTTTTGTTTCCGTTGAGGGAGTAAACAGGTTCACAGTAGGCGTCGAATTGTAATTCTTAAATGAAAGGGTTTCAAGGTCTTGAAAATATTTTGCAAAATCCTTATAATTTTGATGGACATGGATCACCATTGTTTTGAATTGTCAATATTTGTAATCGGTTGCTTGTGTAATTATTGTCTTAAAATGATCCTACTTTCGCCTAGCTGACCAAGCGTATTCCGTTTTACGCTAGGCTTGTGGAAGATCATTGTAATCGATCAAAATAATTGCTATATTACAAGCGATTTGAAAATAATTTAATGACTTATAAATCCAGATATTCTACTCTGGGGGTGAATTATCCCCCGGATGAAATGCAAAATTTAGTTTCGAGTAAACTAGAACTTTACAATTTCTCCCTTATTTTTCACTCCAAAATAGAGCATTATAGCGTTAAAGAGAGCATTTCAAGCTGTAGGATATAGTGAAATAGTTAATAAATTCCTCAAATTTTTCCACGAATTTTCAAAACATGGATTTGTTAATGTGATTACGTTCTCTTCCCATAAGCTTTCAAAAAATGCGATTTGTAACTGCCTTCCTTTGAGTAGCTCAAGAAAACAAAAAGTTCTCCCATTTTTCAAATTCTCGGAAAACTACCAAGACGATCGGAATATCTCTTGGATATTTGGAGTACTGCATATTTATTATAAACAAATTAATATAGGCTGAGTTATGGGTGAAAACATAAGTGAAAAACATTCCAGCTGGAAATGCTTTTTCCAACGAGCTATAGCACTTGATTTTAGAGTAAAAAATAAAGGAGAAATTGTTGAACCATTTTTCCCCTCTTTAAGAGCTCTAATCCGGTTCCAGCATTATTCATTATCAAATGAATATTCTCTAGTATCCTTCCGAAGGTGAATCTCAAATCATCGGCAGGGAGAGGGGATTTCCCTTGCGGCCAGCCCCTTGGATTTAACACTACTTATAAATGATTTATAAATGAGTCTCTTGGGGCTATTTTACCAAAATTTGAACTTCGCTAATCTGGAATTTGGCCAAAGAACTCTCGTCTCAGATTCCTATTTATTCCAAAATAAAATTGAGAGAAAGTAGAGAAGACAATTTTTGGATCATTCTAGAGTCATTCTGAGTCTTTTGGCATGACCTAGGTACCTAATTTTTCTGAAATCGGCTCTAAAGAGGTTTCTATATATCGAAAAAATATTTTACAACCCCCTCCAAATTAGTTGCTATTCCCTCTGTCCTTACCCCCTGTCTCTTTCCCTCTTTTTCAGTCTTTTGTCTTAGCTGAACACCTCTGTATAAGTAAATGTTTAAAGTTAACACCTTTATTAGAACATTTACTTCTATAAGACAGTTGTATTAAAAAAAAAAAAAACGATTATAAGAAGCGTTATTATCCGTATTCTATAAGCATTTGATCCTTTATTAATTAAAAATTTCATTGATTCCGTAAACCTGAATTGACGTCAACTTCATATAGATTAAAATCGATTTTCGCTGAATCACTAAAGCTCCAACTTGTCTATAGTGTCTACCTTCTGTATTATAATTGATGTTATTTGGATTTTCGTTACAATGAATTATTCGTAAATCATTTTAGGGTTAATTCGTTTAATTTCCCACTTGAATGTTACTAATTTATTAGTTTCATCGAGTACATTTCGATTTCAGACATCTACAAGTATCATTGATGCCTTGACAAAAATGCTAATTTCCCGACTACTTTTTTGTCATTCGATGTCAAATACAATTCGAATTTCACTTTATTGAGAAGCGTAATAATTTCAACTGAAAGTTGTTCGAGAGCCCTATTGTCAGCTTAATTCAGATTCTCGTAAATATAAAAGCATTTTTTTGTAATTATTTTTAAAATAGCAACTCCTAAAATATTTTAGGGACTTTTAGGGTAGTTCCTAAGTAGTATTTTAGCAAAATTAAAAGTTCGTTGGGAAATTGATATAGTCTGATAATATCACGATTTTCACCAATCGAATATGTACATAAAACCATCAAGAATGACTAGAAGATCTATTAGAAATAGATCTTTCGATTTTTATACCCAATAAATCCTTAAAAGATTCTGAGAATTGCTGGATAACGAATAATAATTGGGCTCAATCACACGGTATAATTGATGAATTTTTTGAAAGAAAAATAGCTTAAACAAATCATTTTACGTGTTATTAAGCTTTTGTATAATTTATTATGGAGAAATTGTTGCATGCTAATGCAATGTCAATAACTTCCTTTTCCGTAATAAACTAGATTTTACAACACTAGTATGCGCCAATTTATATCGTTCTTGTAGTTTAATTAGTTTTCTTTATTATCGAGTCCTCGCATTTGTATTGTTAATTAAATGAAAAGAACAAATTTCACGTTTATGGTATGCAAATTTTGTGAAAGCTCAACATTGAATATAAATAATCGCTAGCTTAACCTGAATTGATAGTTTTTAGCACTTCAAGACGCTTTTTAATGTGCTATATTGGTTAATCCAATTGTAAATGTCCTTATTGTGAACCAGAATACAATATTTGGATCAATGCTAAAGTGACGACTTTCATTAGAACGGTTGACATTTTAAAAGTTCTTATGAGAAACGTGACTTGACAAAATTAAACTAGTAAATAAACAACAGAGGATGATTTTTTAGCCCCCTGGGGTTAAATCGAATTCAGTTAGAAATTATCAGTCATCTGAAATTAAATTTCAACAGTCATATCAAATTTACCGATGATAGAGTCAAATTTAAATTAAAAAGACAAAAACAGTAATTCCGAATTTAAATCTTGTTTTTTGGCTTAAATAAAAATGTTTTAAATTTTTATGTGGGTTCACCTAAATCATCAAACACAAATAAAGAAATTTAAAAAAATTAAAACTTGATATTGGTGTTTTTGTTCGATTTTACAAAACTAAAATGTAGATGTAAATTTATAATTAAAACGTATAATTTTGTACTCCTTTAAGCTATTTGTAGATTCTACAAGTTCAAATTGCGACCAACGATTCGTATGTTTACGTAATCAACAAAGTTTTGAGGTAAGTTTTAAATCAAATGATGCGCTATTTATCTGTTCCAGCGACTTTATTTAACTTAATCTAATAGTTTTTTTATATATAAACAAATGGGGTATAAATGATTATTGATTATTCTTCAAATAAATAATCTATGAAAACAGAAAGTTTCTCTATTTTTGTATCGTTAAATAAACGTTTCCAGATTTAAGTACTACATAATTGTCGATAGTCTGTTTTTCTTCTCAATATTTGGATAAATCAAGCGTAATTTTACGTTTTTAAATGAATGGGAAGACAAGTCTCTTATTTTAGTAGAAGACTTTATGATAACAGTCATTATGTTTATAACTTTATGTCTATCTGAAACTTCGGTTATAGCTGAAATAAAATCGTATTGTTAGTCAGTCTTCTACTAATTGTTGTTTCGTAAATGCCACACATTTAAACATTCAACATAGTAAATTTTTAGCGTATTGATTGAATTCTAGTGAAAATTATTGCGGTTGACTAATTATCAGGCCTGCAATAAGCAAAGTTCTCAACACTGTTTTATTGAATGATACAGATTTCTTACTTTTTATATAGCAAGTGGTCCATCTCTTATGGCAATTGCCATTATTTTGCGAGCAATTCGAAAAATATTTCAAGTGCCTCTGGAGACCATTTTAGTAAAATTTGAGCCTCGAAATGCACTTGAAAGTTGGTCAAAAAACTTTCGTTTCTGACCACGCTTTTCAAAAACAACTTATACCCGCCAAATGGCTCAGAATGACTTGATGATGCTTCCGATACGTATTTCCTTGAGTGAATATCTCATTTTAGAAGATCGCGTTTTTGCCGATGTACTTCGAGGGTCAAATATTGCTAAAATGATCCCCAGGGACTCCTCTGCAAATCCTTAAGATATTTTTAGATTTACTTACAAAATAGTGGCATTTAGTACAAAACGAGTAGCAATACGATGGGATTTTTAAATTGGCACTTTGAATTGCGTGTTTCAAGAACAAAAAGTAATGCCCAATGAATAATTTGATCTATATCAGTTTTTACAGCTAAATCTAAACCGTACAATTGTTTTAAGACTACGCCTAATTTCGTTATTTCAACAGTTTTTTTATAAAAACTGTAATTCAAACTCAATTGAAAAACAGCAAAAAAGAAGCAAATTCTTACGTGATAAGAAAGTTGAAGCAAATCTGATTGACTGTTTTTGAGACGAAAAACAAAATGCTGCAAAACCACGGTTTTCCAGGTTTTTGACTGATTTTCGCTTTGAATTTACAATTTCTGTTTTCGTCAATTAGAATTCAACATCAACGTGAGGAAAAACAAGTTGAAAATTGATTTTACACACGATTTATAATCAGTCTGGTAAATTTACTACCCTAGTGAAGACAAATTGTTTGTTTAAACAGAATAATAAAGAGCAGAATAATTTTCGATTGTGGGTAAAGTCAATATTCATTACAATAATAGAATTTTCTCAAAAGAAAGAGAAAATTTTTGTCAATATCCAGCGAATATTGTTGATTGAACAAATCAACAGAATAGAAGCACTTTGGATTTCAGATCTTCTCGTATCATATATTAGTCGAGAGAAGTCGTCTGAATATTGAATTTTTTTTGCGTTCACACAATTTATCTATTATCAGGGGAAAAATGACACCTTGACAATCTGAGCGCCCGACAAAGGACGAGTATTAATAAAGAATAGGATTGAGCGAATGGAAAATATTGAATAGATGTATTAAATAAATTGAAGAAGAACAAGAAATCGTGTGTCAGATTTCGAAATTTTCACAACTGTTATTCGGTAGGTATTGAGTTAAAAAAAAAAGAACAAAAAAATTCGAGACAAATCCACCGACTATTAGTTGATTGATTGGTAGATCATCTGTATCGGACGATTTGGAAAACATTTTAAGGATTTGTAGAGTAGTCCGCGGGGAATATTTTAGAAAAAATTGATCTTCATAGCGTATTGGAAAATTGATGAAAAACTGCTTTGAACTACTTTAAATCAATTACACACGGCTCTAATATTCCTTGTAAAATAATTTCTTTTCGTTACTGGATCCTGGAAAACTACTATCAGCTGGTTACTATTTCTTCCCTTTGGTTTATATTCTTTTTTTTCAGTTCTATCCAATCGATAGAAAAGAACTATTATTTAAACAAAACATAAACATTCATTCACGATCAAGTTTTGTCGTTTTGCCAGGAATGCCAGGAAGGGATCCTTTGGTCATTCTTGATTGTCTTATGGGCATATTCGATTGATGAAAATCATTACATTGTCAGATTAGGGGCCGGATTTGAATTCGGTAGAAAGGTGAAAATTTTAATGAAAATTCAAGCTTATGGGCTTGCTTGAAAGAGCCGCAGAGTTTTGGAAAATGTTGTGAAATTTTGAGTTACGGACGAAAATCTAAAAGTATTTGCTTCTCAAATTTTCCCCATAAGTCAGCTTACATCAGTTTGCAAGGGGGTTTAATCGATAGCAAATCAAAAGAGTTTTCCAAATATGCAGGAAAATTTCCAGCCGGTCTGGTAGTTCTCCGGAAAATTAAGAAGACTGACAAAAGTACATTTTAAATTAAATGTCATCTTTTTAAACAACTCATACATGGCGGCCAAATATTAAATTTTAGAAAATTCAGGAAAAATCATGGGAAAATTTGTTAAATGTGTTAACCATGTTCATCGAAAATGTACAAGAAAATCTTCAACAAACTTTTACCATTTTTCTTAATTTTCCGATAAACTACAGGGGTGATTTGAAAACTTCTCGCGAATTTAGAAAGTTCATTCAATTTACTAACCACCAAAATCCCATTATGCAAACAAATTGATATACCTAAGCTGCGATATGGGAGAAAAACCAAACAGATATTGCTAGATTTCCATATATAACTCAAAATTCCTACATTTTACAAAATTCCGAAATTCCTGTTATGCATCTTGAAATTCTCTTTGGAACAAGCCCGAAAACTGGAATTTTCATTAAAATTCTACCCAGTTATACATTTTTTACCGATTTCTCGTTCGGCTTCTTGAAGCGGTTTGTCCATTGAGCTATTAAATTGTAATTTTGCTAAGCTGAATTATCCACAATTCTTAAAATATTTTCAAAATCGTTTAGTAATTAACGTTGCTATGAGAACTAGGAATAAACGGTATGAATGTACAAGTTAAATAGCTATTTGTTCAAGTAGAAACGATGGAATTTAAAATTAATCTGTCTTTTTTTGAATAATTAATTCCCAATTTTGGAATATAACGAATGAATTCCATTCAGCAGCGAATTTAAACTAACATTTCAATAATTCGAGTGAATTTCTCTTATTAGAAATATTTTGTATGAATATGATTCAATCATTGATTCATCCTGAAAATTGGTCCTCATATAATATTAACAAAGTTTAGCTGAAACATTGATATGAACTTTAATTACGTACTGCAAATTGAAAATGTTTAATAATATTTAATGTTTACAGCAATCATAAAAGTTTTGGTTTTTCTGCGTTTTTTTTTGTGGAAATTAATCAAAGATCAACAAATTCATAAACGTTTCCAATTATCTACCTGTCTACATTTAAAACGATATAAAAACCCAGCGAATATGATTACTTTTTACAATCAATAGTAATGTTTTATTTGAACATAAAATATTCGCTTCAATATCGAAACGAAATTGTTACATTTATGAACGTTGAAGTTGATTATCTGTAACTGGCAAGAGAATCGATTGCCGTTCTTTGTGATGGATTATTTTCTATCAAAATTTAAGAAATATACTCTTCTTGTCGATCAACTATTTATTGGAATGAAATTTCTCGTGTAAAGAAGTAATAATTGTACAAATCGTGCCTAGATGACAATCTAGCGGGGGGCAAAAGTCTGCGGCTTTTTTTTACAAAAAGTGAGTGAACAACCCTTGTCTCTATAGAAATTAATTACCAGTAGAAATTAGCAATGTTTTTTCTATTTTTACATTCTAAATATACCTTCTTTTTAATCTTTCTATAGTCGGATCGTTTTTTGTTACTACCCCTACTCAATCGGTTCTTTTATTTATACAGCCAGGTAAAGCTTCAATTTTTTGTTAAATGTAATTAACGTTACTGTTAATTTTTCAAATCTTTGTTATTTTTCAATGGATGAAAGAAATAGAGATTGACGTAAATAAAATTGAAGAGCAACGTTGGTCCCAGGGGAAGAAATATTGTAATAATAGGCCAATGGGGTTTTTGTTCAAATAACTCAACCCTACAATAATCGGCTTAATTTTATAAGCTGATTAAAACTTGAATTACATATTGATGATAATTAACGGGTATTTTTTTGATGTGGCTTCCATATGGGGAAAATTTTCAATTTTCTTCAAATTAAAGCGATCAAAAATCAATACGGAATGGGTGTTTCTGTGTTTACTATATAAATATTTATTTTCATGGCGTAAAATTTAGTTGGTGAATTGTGGGGATTGTTTATAACATACATCAATACAAATCTTATATACCGAAAGTGTTTAAAATTTCGCCAGTTTATTTATATCTTTACCTTTTTGAAGACCACTAGTTCGGGCTTAATCTATTGTAAAAGTTGAATGTTTTCGTTTAAAATGCCTTCAAACAAAGCAACATACGTCTTCTTGATTTACGTTTTGTTATTTTTTAAACACTCCCTTATCGCATAAATTTTTGTTTAGAAACTGAAAAATATGTAAATTTTCATATTTTACGTAGAAATAATGCGTAAATTAAATGATCAAAATGCAAATGTAGAAAAACAGAGACTATAACCGAAGAAAGCGTGTTTAACATTGTTGGATGATTCGTTATGAAATTCCAAAACAACAAAAATTCGTTCAAATAACGTGGAAAATGTCGTACAATAATCTGGATTGAGGGACGAGTATGTAATTTGATTCAGTGATTTTTTACTGTTGAAGAAAATTGATTTTAAACTGCAGGTGTATTTTCTTCATTACCATAATTATCGTTTGAAGTGTTTTTATGAGCATTCACCTATCACGAAAATTTCTATTTTTGTACAATTTATAGCGGCTGATTTATCTTACAAATGGGGTTGAATAATACCTTGCCAGAAATGCGATAATTTTCCAGTCAAGATAATCTGTTTGTATTCGAATTACCTAATTAGGAATCAACGCATTTATATTTCCAAACTTCCTGTAAAATGGAAATGGTTTAGAAATATTCCGCCTTTGAATTCCTTCGGATCTTTGTTTCCGTTTCAAATTACCGAGTTTTAGCAAAATTCGGGCTTCTGTTTCCATGCATTTTTAAACGGATATATAACGAAAATTTCTAAAATTCAAGAAATACGAATTCAATGAAACTTGAAAGTTCGAAATCCCGCTTTTTCGTCCACAAATTTCTACTATTTAACAATCAATATTTTGGTTGTTTGCAAAATTTAAAGAACTTTTAAATTTGTTCTGTGAAGCGATTAATAAACTAACGATTCTAATTGATACAACTTTCAAAGGTGATTTATCCAATCGATATTTGAATATTTTGACTTATAGCGACTTCTCTGACGATTATCCTAGCAAAATTAGAACCTCGTAGCTCATCTGAGTTCATGATGATGCTTTCACATATTTTTCGAGTTTTCCGCCATTGCATTCTAAAATGAACAAGAAAAATTTTCCCGTTTCAAAATGAAACTCAAAAAGGCGTGATAAAACCATTGTTGGGAGCATTTTTGAGTCATTATGAGGCCTTTGACGTGTATGACTCGTTTTCCAAAACCGCGACATTAGAAACTTCTCGATGAGCTGCAAGGCTCAAAATTTGCTCCCAGAAACCCTTAAAATATCAGCTAATGAACAGCTCGATATCTACAGCTCTGCAAAACTAACAAGATTACATATTTGTGTTTCTGCTCTTTAGTGCTAATGTAAGAAAGTATTTTTTTTTGTAAAAACTCAACTGTCAACCTTTTTTTCCGTTTAAAAAGAAAGTTGAGTTTATAAATTGTGAAAAAGAAAACTAAAAAAGCTTTATCAACGACTAAGTGAGAATAATGTAAGTGGGGCAAACAAATAAGGAGTTTTCTCTATAAGTTTTTGTATATTCAACAAGAACGAGCTTTTTTCAACGCACAAATCAATATCGTATCAAAGTTAAACTTCAGAGTAAACACACCAGGTAGTTTATTCTCAATTTCACACCTTTATTGAGAACCCGCAGATTTGTTGAGTAGATGATAAGAGTTCTTGTCAAAATTCAAAGGTCGACAACCTATACATCTGTCAGTCTGAAACCAATCTGTTGACCCAATTTATCCAATCTCGGTAATAAAAAAGCCTTTAGTGATGGTCGTCATGTCTGAACGTCTGAACGCTAAATCATCAGTCGAACGAATGATGCGATTTATTAGACGATAGTGCCTTGAAATTTTCCACTTAGTTTCCAACTTATTACAAAACGAACTGTGTCTATCCAAATTTGGGTGGATGTGCGGTAAGATTTGAACTATAAAGGGCTATTATGATGTTTAAAGCGATCATGATTGTGGCTTGATTTTATGTTTTTCCTGCAATAACCTTGATCGTTGAAGATTTAATAAGAACGTATCTCAATTATTTGTTATAATAGCTAATCAAGTTAACTGTAATAGCATTTTCGGCTTTTGTACACTTTGAAATCTCTGAAATTTTACACATCAATGGTCGGAGGCTAAAATTAAACTTGTTCGAATGGAAATCCATCAAGTATAATTATTATAAAATCAATGTCCGTATTTCTCTGTTTGTTTTTCAGCATTTGATATAATAGGAACTGATTGATTGATTTATAATGATCTACTTTAGTCCGAAAACGATCACGAATCACTCAAAACAGATGTTTATGATGGTGTTATTTCATGATCTTATCGAAAATTCGTTTTTTATTTTGTACAAATTTTTATAATTCAAAAATGATTTGTTGATAAGAATACAATATGACTACAGTTCCGGCGATATAACAGACTTATTTCCACTGTTTCCATTAGAGAAATTAGAATTATCAACAAAAACTTCGTGTTTTTGAAAAGAAGCTAAAGGAAAAAATTGCGTTAGAGCACAGAAATAGCCACAATCCTCTAGAACCCAAATTGCGAAAACTTCGAATAATGCAAGGCGATTTTTTCTAAACTTTATCATTTTGTTAGTGAAATTGTTAAAATTAGTTATAAGTTTCAAGGAAACATTTCGCCAAGTATTTTGGTTAAGTAGTTGGAGAAGGAAGTTTATCAGATGTAATTAGTAAGAAACTTGCAAATTTTTGGAAACAATTCACACTTCATAATTGACACTACACGTATAAATAAATATGAAAATTAAAGTTTATTTTTGAATTTACATTGTTAGTAAATTTTATAAAATTCGTTGTTATAGTGGCCGTTCAACTGGAAGAGTTGTAATAAATTAATCTTTTTCCTTGTGATAATGCGATAAGAATGAGGAAATTTGCGGTTATCAATCAAACAACACTTATTATTAGTTTTAACAATAAAATTTTAAAAATAATTACCTAAGTTGTCCTCTAATACATTGTAGTCGATTTGTTTCTACAAAACTTGTAAGTGGTGGCTGTTTCGCCCCTTTTTCCCACGACACTATCGCATCGTAAACTGAAGCGTCTCAAGCGTCGTTACTATAATATTTACAAGGTGCGTCTGTTTTGCTCTTGCGCTAGAATTTAGCCAACAGTAAAAATACGAGGATCTTTGCAAAAATCGCAATTGGTGAATATTTTCGTTGGGGAATTGTTATTGTTATTTTTTCGATGTAATCAACAATAATAAAAACGATACAAATGAAAAAAAAGGCGGTATATTCAACAGACAAGTAGAGTACGAAGTTTTTTAGGTTTCTGTTTGTTTTCTGATGTTTCACGGCCGATTCTCATCTTGTATAAATAGAAAACTAGAAATTAAATTACATGGATTTTATAAAACATTTCTATTTTCATATTTGTTCGCGTATATAGTCTTATATTTGTTTTCAATCGTTGAAAATCGAATTCCCCCAAACATTTTCCAATATAAACCACCATTTCCAAACCGATTAGCCTTCAGCAAATTTGAGAAAATTAAACGACGTGAAATTTCTATTAATTAAACATGCCTGTTATATTAAATACCGCTTCTATTTATTTTTGGAATACAATGAAATTGACTTCACGATCATAAGGAAGTTTATCCAATTTCGGCTCAATTTCCTACTGTTATCATCATCAACAACTTATGCTTGTAAACAAATCCAAATGGAAAATAACTCAATTGTGGCTATTCTCGTACGGCATTCGATTATAAATAGAAATCTCGAACAGTTAAAAAAACTAGTGAGAATGTAAATTAAATTCGATTCGTTTTATTAACGAATTTCGGTCGTTTAAATTGAAAATATCCCCTATCACCAATCAGAAATCGGATGCGAATGTTAATTTCATTATCGTGAACATTTCAAATAATTAATTAGGTTAATTACTAGCGAAGGTGGTGTCTATCATAAGATGTACGTCTTGTATATCAATTTATTAGACGATACACATCCACTATTTCGATCTACGGTCTGGAAATTGATAAAATTGTTCGTAGTAATTGAGGAAGTTTCACCTTTTACTACCTGTATTGATCGTTCTGAAATTAATTTATTTTCGTGAAAACTTCAGGTGTTTTGAAAATGTTTAGAGAACGTTGGTTATGTCCGGCTGATTTATCGATGTAACAAATTATCAAAGTCTGTACGAAAATTGGTGGAGGCGCCGGACAAATTAAATTCCCCGTTAAGGTTTTTGTTGTAAATACTCTATTGTTATATTTGAATAGAATTAAATTAATTCATTTTTTTTAAATAAATTAAACGTCGACTTTCTGGTTGTTGGTTGTTTCATCATCGTTTCTTTCAATTTTCGCTTTTTGACTCATACTAATCATCTCAGATTCGTGTTGTTTTTCGTTGAAATTCGGCGAATTCCACGGTTGTAATTCGGCTTTAGCGAACGTTAAATACAATAGACCGCTTATAGTCGATATGAATGTTCCTATCCAGAAAACTTTCTGCCATTGTTGCGCCGTTTGCTGGAATTTCATTGGCTTTAGAAACAAAATAGCGATAGTAAAAAAAATTATACATTCTCAAAGGTGAGATAACCGACAACGACTGGTGTGAGAAATCCAACCATTGCTACAGCTGAATTCACAAGTCCCAATATAACACCTAGAATTGATTTTATTAAGAATGATAATAGTAATATTTAAATTTGCTTTACTGGCATAATTCGGGCTGATGTCCACGATACAAGCTAAAGGCCCCGTCGATACGGACCCATTTAAAGCGACCGATATTGATAAGAAGATTACGGCCAATATATGATCACAACCAGAATAAGCCAATGCTAGCATAAAAATACCTTCACCGATTGTACCTGAATTGGGGCGTTATCATAAACCGGAAGATTTGTAATTAAACCAACTTACAGCTAGCTGTTGCGAGTTTCCGGACGTTTGTTCTCGACATCTTACCCGATCTTAGTAGATAATCACCAAGTTGCCCGAAGATATACGCCCATAGCATCCTCAATACGTGCGGCATTCCTGACAGTAATCCTGTCTGGAAAAAACCGACTTTGTAACAATAAATATTGAAAGTTGAAATCAAAGTTCAGATGTAGAACAATTTGTTTATAAAGTTCAAAACAGCCTCATTTATATTTGTAATGATACTAATAGGTACAAATAAAAAAATATTAGACAAGTTTCGGGTTTGTTTACTGAGCCCCCGACAAGTCGGTAGATTTATGCGGTCCTTGATCCTGAAAAGTCTGTGCATCCCTGAGTTAAATTAAACCGCTGTCAGGCGAATTTTGTCGATGAAATATTGACCAAGTTTTAATTAGTTGATTAAACGACGACTTCCGAGTGAATAGACAACAGTGAAGAATACTCGTTTTAATTGTAGCTATGTGAAATTTGCATTTTTGAGAAAATAAATGAGGAAATTGCTTAAAATTTCACGTGAATTAAGCCAACAAATCAACAGACTTTTCAGGTATTATAGACATGCAACATTTGTTCAACTAGACATATTTCAATTAATTTTTTCCAACTGTACGTTTTGATTGCAGTTCGATAAAATCGAGTTGTTAGTTTCCGTTTAAACTTATAACGTTCGATTCGATTGGATAAAAGCAACAAAATTTTTGCTGTCAGCCAAATAAACACACAAAGTTTTAAAAAGCACAAATATTGTTCCTTCTTACCGCCTTAATATTCCAACCGTGAATGAATTTGAAATAGGTTGGTGTATGCGTCATTAACGTGAATAGTCCCCAGATACCGCCCCATTGCGCCAAAATATTCATCCAAACCGGTATCGATGTCATCAAATGTTTCCATGGTACAGGTGCCTATAATCCAATAATCAAACCTTCATCAATCTGATAATTCCAAAAATTACAGTTCAATTCTAGCAAGGGTTGATTTTATGGTTGACTAGACTATAACGTTTGTAATGTCGATGAAACTGGACTTGTAATTTAAAATGTTTGTAGCTTGTTTTATAGGGTTTTGTATTTGTTACGGTTCAACGGTAATCTTGATTGATTTTTTACTTATTTAGGAGGCCAAATTAATTTAAAATTATTTTTTTACTTTAAAACATTGAAAATGTTCCAAGCTCTTTCAATTTGATATTTGTTGTAAACAAATGAATATAAGTTGAAATGTCCACGAAACAGTAGGAGCCATGTCCTGCAGCTTGAAATACTCTTCAATAAGCTGTACTTCTGGATTTTAGATTAAAAAAATAACGGAGAATCTGTCTGTCAAATAGTTGTTTTCGGTCCCTTAAATATTTATATAAGTGATTTTTTCTGTGTCCGATATACCTTTTCTTTTGTGTAAGCTTGTCCTATACTGTTTAAAATATAATCACGTTCATCATCTGAGATGCGTGGATGTTGTGTTGGACTGTCATAAACTAACAGCCACCATGCAGTGAACCAAAGAATTCCTAATGCACTCGATGAGTAGAACACCAATTCCCATCCCCATTTATCAATTATGAAGCCACAAACTGGATAAGTTAATGCAGCACCGACAGAACTACCTGAATATGAAGATTAATTGTAATATTCATTATTCAACAGTTAACCCAGTCTAGAATTAATCTAATAATGTATTGAATTATTACCAAGGTAAGCTGTAACGAATTTGCTCCTTTCATTTGGTGGTATCCATCTGGCTGTCATATTGTGCATAGCTGGCCAACAACAACCCTAAAAACAAATAATTTATCAGTTATAGATTGTTTTTTCCGTATCTGTAATTAATCAAAAATGCTACAGTTAGATGTGTTAATTTTTCTTTCGCCTTATCCATGATTACATTTTGAAGGCATCGACAGGAGAGTCGCAATAAACAAAATCGTGTGTCAGTCGTAATTTTATTTTGTTCTACTTTAGCTGATCTTAATCAATATTTGATTTAATATGAGAAATTTTACCTTACTTTGACGATGAGTTTTTGATTTATTTGATTTTAATAGAAACTTTTGAAAAATCAGCACTTTTGCTTGAACATTTAAAGATTTTGTTTAATTTTAAAACGTTCTAGCATTCTAGTGTCATCATTAAAAATTCTGAAAAGTAGCACTGTTAGCGCAAAATTCCGATATTTGATAAGTTCTGCTCAATTTTGAAAATTTCCTCTACTTTATGTAGTTACAATCAAAATTTAAAAAATGCACTTTTGACAAGATTTAGAAAAATTACTGTTAGTTATATCTTTAATCTGTAGCCTACAGTTTCAAAATTTTAACGAGAAACTAATTCGTATTTGAAAAAAAGGGGCACTTTTAAAATGTAAAAATTTATCAGTTAGCGTAAAATTTCAAGATTTATATAAGAACAAGACTATTCGGCTAAGAAATTATATTAAAATAGTAGATTTTTGATCGATTAAGTGTAGCAAATTAACCAAAAAGTCATATTTTTGGTGGGTAAGCAGAATGAAAACACCATACTTTTGTAAATTGCTGCCCTATTATTTTCCTTACATTTGATTTATTTAATTCTAATAGAAATTTTTGAAACATTTTGCAGTTTTAGTCCAAAATTTAGAAACTTTGATAAAAAACATGTTGTAAGTTCTATTTAGTTTTGAAGTTGGTCCAAAATGTTGTCCAGACATTGCCAAAAGTGGCATTTTTGCTTAATTAGGAGTGTCACAATCTGCCCTCGTAATTCAAACTTAAAACAGTTCCGCTCGAAAATTTACAAAACTATTAAATTTTTGACAATTTAGTAATGAAATTTGGCAACAATTGTAATTTAAATGATGGAAAAATTCAAGAATCTAACTCCAAAAACACATTAAAATGTTTTTAAATAGTAGTCTTAAGTATGAGTAACATTTTTTAAAACTTAGACTTCTTCAAAAATTGATTACATTTTTGTGATTTTGCTGTTCCTCTAAAGTGCCGTTCTCAGACAATGCCAAAGTTGTGTGAGCCATAGTTCCGGCCTTAAGTTTTGGAGCACGAGGGTGATTTATGTTTGTTTTGTACAAACGGAAAGAATAAAATAGCGGATACTTGGGTATTTATTGATAAGAATGCACTTTGCATTACTGATTGTGAGTGGCAGAGTAAACAAAGACTAGTTCAAAGAGTAATGCAGGTTAACTCGTATCCAAATATTTTTACATCAGCGCTGAATAAAATAGATTTATTGTAAATAGATGAAGTATAAAAGAGTCAATTTGTTTACCTATTTGAGAATAGTCTTTTAGAATAAAATTTGATCCTTTTTTTCAAGAATTTGTCATTTAATCCCTGATAAAATTTAATTCAACATATTTTCGAAATCTAAATTGATTTAAAATAGTAAATAAATTTCTTATCTTAAAATCGTGATAAAACACTCGAATTGACTTTTTATCAAAATTTAAGATATTATCATAGCTTAGTTTTGTTATTTATAATATTCTTTGAAAACTAAATCAATAACTTGGATTAATTAAGCAACAGTATTGACACAGTGATAAATAATCATCAGAATGTCGTTACTGTTACCGATTTATCATAAACATTCAGTAGGAAAAAATTAGGAAAACTTACACATAATAGACCTTGTATTACTCTAACTAGAATCAAGTAAATATGGCCCATATACGCAGCCGTTGGTATGAACAAACAGCAAAACACCCCAAGAAAATTACCATAACCGAAGATACGTTTTGTTCCATATTTTGATGCCAATATACCGCCGGGCACTTGAGTTACCCAATGCAACCAGAAGAAAGCGCCCAAAATGTTCGATTGTTGTCTTTCATCCCATGAGAATTTCGACGAATCCACATCTATTTGTGTTGTATTTTTATCTTGACTTTCAAAAGTATTCTATTGTGATTTTTTTAAAATTAATACGAATTTAAATAAAAATAAAAGGTAATTGCGCAAATTTAACTACTGGTTACTCAAATACGATAAGAAACTTTAGATTGTATTTACTTACAAGTAGATTTGTTGAATTTTCGTGGTAATTATCGGTGAAATTCGATGGGATATTTCGATTTTCCTCAACAAGACATTCACTAGTTAACGTTTGATTATTCTGCGGTCTCGCCTTCACCATTGATACAATGGCAATATTTAAGTTGATTCGAATCATATAATTGACGGCGAATCCGAAAAATACCAAATACCACAATACGTCTCTGGCACGACAGCATTCTTTACCTTCTAAAAACGATACTCTTTTTTACTGCAAATTTTTAAAATGTATTCACCTTTAATTCGTGTGTCGTTTGCTACTTTATCCATTTGATGTTGATCAAAATTTAATTAAACCGCTTGAATTACTTAAACTAAGTTGATAGAATTCTAGCTCACAAGTACAGATTTTCGTTATTATTATTAATAATGTCATTCTTATCATTGTTATCACATTGTTTGTGATGTTCTTACTGTTAAACTATAAACAATCATTTAAACATCTAGATACATATATTATAAATTGGTAAATAATAATAATATCCTAGAACAATTTCATATTTTGAATAAATATTTAAAAAGGTTTAAATACGAGCATTTAATTTCATTTTAATTGTTCCTATTTACGTACTATGAAGTGAACTTTGAAACGCGGGCTCATTTACTAGAAAATGATATTTTCGTTAGAAATTATTAAAACTTCATTTTCATCGATTTCAAAGGAATCCAAGTATCCATAATTTGCCCGTTTTCAGCTTACGAATCCAACTGTCTTGCTTTTTTTGTAAATCATTTGTTTGTTTATTAAAACAAAAACATAAAAAGTCACAAGGATTGGAAAAATTTTCGAATTTGGTGTTTAATTTTTAGAAAAACAAATTATCGTAATGGCTGCATATTTTGCTTCGAAAATAGTTTGGAGAATGGTAATGTATTATGGTAATTGGAATGAACAGGTTCTCCTTCAATTATCAATTATTTCTAGTGTCCAACAACAAGGACTATCGCGTCTACGAGACTAATGTTGAAGAGACATTTAAAATACGCTCACAAATTTATGAAAGGCTCGTTGAATCCTCAAGCTCAATTGAAATGGAAATTGAATCAAACCCCGAATAATGCAAGAAACATCCACAAATCCGCCAATAATGCCAAAAGTGCGTTGACGTTCATTTTCCAAATATCAAATTTCACAGATTCTCTTTGCAGTAAATAAAACTGAAGAGGAAGAAGAGTTTATGAATCAATTAATGCAGAATAATTTGACTGAGAATGTTTATACATTCAGAGAGGGTGTGCGGTATCAAGTATCGGATTCCATCAGAACTGACGCGAATTTAAATGTTCTTAATAGTCTATTAAAAGTTGAAAAGGGACGTTGTTTTACATTTCCACATTTACAACCGGCTAATCAAAAACCGTTCGGTACTATTTCGATTGATTGTGACGGCGAAATGAACAAGTCCCGGCAGGTTTCTATCGAGTATCCAAAAAGAAGCAATAATGCAGAAAATTTAGAACAACCACCCAGACCTGTAGTGAATACCGTGAAATCCACCGGAAAATTGGTTGATGTGAATAAGAAGAACTACACAACATCGGCTAAAGATCTACAGCCTCTTTCTAAAGTCAAGTCAAGTCAAGTTCCACTTGATGTACCTGTGATTAATGCTAATTGCACTAGAATTGCTGAAATTTTACAACGAACCTATAATAATAATTATAATAGTGCTATAAAGAGAATTTGTACTATACAGGAAGAATCTGAAAAGAAACTGAAAGCTAAAAGCAAATCAAAATTGACATTTTCTATTAATAGTCCTAGAAATATCAAATCGTCACGTCAAAATTTACTGAGTTTTGCAAAAGTCGAAAAGAACGTCAATGATTCGTTTAATACTCAAACAACGAAAAATTACAATACTTCCGCTACAACAAGCGATAAAGCAAGTATTGAATACATTAAATTGTGTACACCAAAGACCGAAAAGAAATTGCCAAAAATTAAACCAAGTGCATGTCCACCGGTCACGACGCAACCTACTCTGACTAGTTTCGATTTGAAACGTCTACAAAAACGAGACGTAACAGAACCATTAAGGCCGTGTGGTCCGTTGAAACAGTGCCCACCAAGAGCTGATGCTAATCTTCAAATAAAACAAAAAAAATTACCGAATGTTAAAGTACAAACGTGCGAACGCACTCAACCGTCACCTTTGAAGGATGTATCGCCATTGAAACGATTAAAGAAATCGCCAGTTGTCCAAGAGAGGCCTTGTCCTTTAGCGGTAACTTGTCCACCGCGTGCTGATGAAGGTTTGCAAATTTTATCAAAAAAATTACCGAATATACCGATAAGTCAATGCCCAATTGTGGAACCTCCACCAATAAAAGATAGTGTACCTTTATTGAAATTAAAAAAAGGTGATGTACTGGAACCGGTTAAAATTTGTATAAAAGAAAAATGCCCACCACGTGCTGATGATGGCTTAACGATTGCAAGTAAAAAACTCCCAGATGTCCCGGTAAAGCCCTGTCCGCGTAGTGAACCGAAACCGCCGAAAGATTGCGCACCTCTTAAGCGTTTGAATAAGGGTGATGTAGAAGAACCGCAACGATTTAAAGCTTGTGTACAAGAAACGTGCCCACCACGTGCCGATGCTGGTTTGACGCTTCGCAATAAGAAATTGCAAAATATTCCACCAAAACCGTGTCCAATTGTTGAACCTGAACCGCTGAAGGAAGGTGCACCGTTTAAACGTTTGACAAAAGGACCAGTCTTGGAGCCGGAACGAATATGCATCAAAGAAGAGTGTCCAGTTAGGAAGGATCAAGATATGAAAGTTGAACCAAGGTCTTTACCAAAAATACAATTCAATGATTGTCCACCAGTAGAGACACCTACAGTTCAATCAGCTCCCCCATTAAAACGTTTGGAAAAAAAAGATATTCCCGAACCAGTAAAGGAATGTCCGAAAGAAAGTTGTGAACAAAATCCAAGAGCTGATAGAGACTGTTGGGCTTATGTTAAACTTATCAATGAAAGTAATGATTCTTCTGGGAAACGTAAATATAGTACATGTGTTGTTAAAAATGGGGATTTGTCGGATAATCCCCCTCCGGTTACTGTTAAAAATTCGAAAAAACCCCTCTTCAGTCCAATCGATTTCGTTAATTTTATAATTTATAAATCCAATCTCCGTCAAATTGGCCCTACAAAAAGTCTAATTAAAAACGAGGATTATCTCCAGCCTAGCACACCGTTATTCCCTGAAAAAGAACCATTCATTTCATCTCTTGATAAAACTGATATAGGACAAATTCAACAATTAAAATCAACACGAGATAAAAAAACAAAAGAATTCCATGAAGATGAAAAGACAGATAATGCTGTTTGTTTTAGAAAAACATGTGAAGATTCAATGTCAGCTACTAGTGATCCGGAAAATCCAACAACAATAGAGAAACAGTCAACATTATGGCAGAAAGTTGTTAATTATTTTAAAGCACGACCCGGTTGTCCGACACCAGAAGAGTTGCGTATGAAACGTTTAAGAGAGAAAGCAGAACGAGCCGCCGCCGAAGCTGGATTATGCCTATATGATCCAAAAAAATGTGAAATTTCTTGTAAAAAATAACTAAACTCTGTACGGAAAAGTTGAGAAAAGTCAATGTGTTGAATGAATAATTTATTTTTGAATCTATTTTTCGGGTTTTTTTCCTCTAAAGACGCACCTTTGAAGGATTTCAAATTCAGTTGCATATGTGGGAATGATGTAAATTTCAAATCTGACATTCAAATAAACGCTCGCATTCTTGTATATTTTTCGCTTCAACAAATTTCAATCGTATACACTGTGACTAAAAACGCTGCGGTAACTTTTTATTTTTTGATTGTCTATTTGTGTCGAGCTCAAAACGACTCTAACAGTTACCATTGCGAAGAAATGGCGTAATCATCAATTTTCTCAAATTAGAACCCCTATTTTTGAATTTCTTTTGTGGAAGAGCATATTTTTGCTTTTAGGCATGTAAAAATTGTAGGGGGTTACATAAGAAAATTTTTGAGAAAAAAATTCTTAAAGTTTCAAAGAGTTTTTGTCATCGCAGTATCCTTGCATCCACAAAACAGTACTTCTGAGTAAGCATTATAAGCATTAAAGGATCAAGTAGGCATGGGTTGAGAATTTAACATAATTACTGCCAAACATGGCGGATTTAACTGTCAAAAGTAAAATGAGAAATTTTGGTGATTGTTAGCGATACAAACCATTAAAGAGATCAAATGGACTCCAATTTTACTCTGCCCTTCATCTCCATTGCTAGCAATCATCCAAATTTCTCATTTTATTTTTAACATTTAAATCCGCCATGTTTGTCAGTAATTATGTCAAATGCCTTCTTGATTGATTAGTAAATCAATGCTTGTAATGCTTATTCAGAAGTATTGCGTTTTTTGTCTACTATGCTGATGCATAGCAATTGTGAAGGCTGAAAATCTTGGAAATTTCAATAATTTTTTCTTTAAAAATTTTCTTATGTAACCCCCTACAATTTTTACATGTCTGAACGCAGCAAAATATGCTCTTCCAGAGAATTAATTCAAAAATAGGGTTTCTAATTGAAAAAAAATTGATGACGGCATTTCTTTGCGGTGGTAAGTAGTAGAGTCATTTTGACATCGTCACAAATAGGCAATTAAAAGATAAAAAGCCATTTGTCTCGGCATTTTTCAAAATTTTGCTAAATAAAGAAGTTATTTGCATTATGCGCTTCTTTTCGATTACAGCGGACAGGATTAATAATAGGAATTGAAGGAATTCTGCGATCAATCAGATTGACGAGAATATAGCCAAGCAAAATGCTTTGATGTTGCTCAATCTTTCAATTATACAAGCAGCTATTCACTAGATAAACTAGTAAAGTATTCCATTGTAGTAAACTTTAAGCTTATATTGTTTTTTGAACAATACCTGAGGTATTAATAGAAATAATCAATAGTATTATTTCTGAAACTATGTCTGTTTCGGTTAATTAATTAAAACTATTACGACTCTAACGGATACATTGTTAAAAGGAGATCTTAGATGTTTCATCTTGGAATGACTCAAAACTCTGGTTTCTCTTGGTAACGGTTTAGAATTTTGCTCCAAATAGAAGGTTTATTTTTACACCACACGAAATCATCAAATTAGGCGACTTCGACAGCCTCTATCATAAAAAATGCTATAGAAACTCCCTGAGGAGTCCAACAAATGGACTTGATAAAAATGGAAATGTACCTTTGATGGGTTTAGCGACCCTATTTGTTATGCACGACGTTTTCTGTCTGAACAGTAGATTGAAGTCCATGAAAATTGTTGGAATAGACGAATATTGTATTAGTTAGAATTTAATTAAGTCCATGTCTCGCCGAGTTGTTATTGATAATTATGGAGACACGATAATTTTTGTTGTTCTAGTTTATGAACGTTTTGTTGACTTTCTACTAAGACTTATTGATTGAGGCAAAAAATCAGTCCTTGAGATTATTTTGCCAACACGTGAGGCAACGTGACGATATTAAAGAGGCGGAAGGCTGAGTATGCGGGAGGAAGTAGAGAGTCGTTTTTGTTATCACCAGGAAGATTAGGGATATATTGCGCGAATTATTCAGCATTACATTTAGAAATCGGAGAGAGGCTGTTGCTGATGTAAGATTTACTGCCTAATTGTTTTTAATTTTGATCTCTAATTGCTGGAGGGTTTGATTAGATGTCCACAACAGGGAATTGTGTAGATGTAAACTTAATTCTACAGAATGTTTGACCCTTCGTTAGGATTCATTAGTGATGCTAATTGACAAGACTGTCTTCGAATATTCTACAATTACCGAAGGAATTTCTAAGTAATTATGAAAAATGATTCTTTTGTGAAATTTTTCCGTTTCAAATCATTGAATATTCAGACACAAATTAAGACTGGTTATGAGCCGGATTTTCAGTTGATCTAGGAAGGTGAATTGATAATAATAGAAACATTTTGTTGAAAGCTGTATTATTTTTATAATTAATACATAGGTTATATATTTAATTCACATTAAGACAAATTAATAGTGATGATCAATATGTCACAGCTCCGTTTTTCTGCAAACAATCAGGATGAACCACAAAACCTGATTTGTTCAATTTTTATTTAATTTACTGCAATTTACAGAAAAACGGTACACAAATTCATTTAATTATTATAATTATTCTCTTGTTTTAATTGAATACAACAGTGAATTCATTATTAAATTAGATTTGAAGCTAAAATTGAATGACTATCAATTAGTGTTGTAATGTCATGTATTTTAAAAATCTATTCCTGGTTTGCTTTCAATCATCTTTATACAAATTCCTATTATTATAATTATTTTATTTTAATTATTATTACATCAATTACAAATAGTAACATTAACTTGCAATAAAACAATTAATAAAAGCAAATAAAAATCTTTCCTTTTTAAACAAATAACAGTGACAAGTACAACAAAACTGTTATCGTTATCGCAGATACACCAGACACATTGCAAGATATTGTTACTTGTCATCTTCAATTAAAAATCATCCATTATAAAATATTTCATTCGAAAAGTAAAATTAAAATCGAAACAAACCGCCATTCGAATAGAGGAATGGACACAATAAGAGGCGATTAATCATCAAAAATGCTGAACGTCGAAAATAATCTGTTCTTTATTGATTTGCAGGAAAAAACTCGATAGAAAAATGGCGAATATTTTCGTCAGGCAGGATGTTTGTTGAATGGATCGTTTGATTTTGTTGTTATCGTCACATTCAGTATTTGTTTTTAGAAATTTTTAATTTGATTACAATATTTTTGCTGAATAGATTGGAACTGAAATCAATTGAGCTGAGACACAACGAAATCACTCACTTCTAGAGCAAGCATAGGAATAATCAAAATTGCAGAAGCTTCTTTAAATTTGCACGGTTATATATTTGCAATTTGATTTGTTGAAAGGTGTCGCACATCGAGATATGTTGGTTGTTTATTTATTTACTTATTTCTTACTAAAAGTGTAATTATTGCTTGCTTTCTTCTTCCAGATCTTTCAACAGTTGTTTCATTTCTTCAGACAGTTGATGTTGGTCAGCTATCGGTCTAAATTGACAAATTATTAACGTCTATATCGATTTTTTAATCAGACAATTTACCTTGATTGTTCTGGACGTTGTTGTTGGCTGCTAGAAGCACCCTCTTCTTCGGCTGTAACGCAAATTATTTGTTTAAAATCGAACTATCAACAATTCAAATAAACAAAGTATCATGCTAATTGAATATAATAGATGATTTAACTGCATTGTGCACGGCTTAGTTTTGTAAAAAATCTGAAATCGTGGAGAACTTAAACGTTGGTAGTGACTTTCAATGAGAAAAGTTTGATTTTTATCTATTGATAGGTCATAAAACATAGAATTGTTCAATCAATACACATAAAAATACATTAATGAACAACATTTAATGAGTTTAGAGAAAATAAAACATCGATATTTGATTTTTTTAAGGAAATTTGTATTTACAGCGTCACAGACAGTCGATTAAATGGCTCAACTTTTGCACCAAACATCATTCGATATTGATGAGATTCATCCAACTACTGTCTGTACTCAAAAGAATACAGAATATTTTCAGAAAACACAATTATGACGGCTTTACAGATGTTGAAAGCAAAAGAAATTGTAGAGATAAGAAAATATCTATAAATTCTAGTTCTATTTTGATGCTCTTATTTAATGTTTATTTTAAAAATATTCTGCAATCTTTTAGCTGTGAAAAAGCTTAATACGTAGACAGGACATTTAAATAAGTCTTGAATAGCAGCTTGTGCCTCAATGGCCCGGACTAGAACTCGTTAAAAAACTTCGCCAAACGACTTCTCGTTTATTTTCCCCTCATCTATACTCTTTAAACAAGAAACTTTGCTTTCCAGGCAATTTTACAATGAAAATAGCATAAATTTAAAGTGTACAAGCTGGAAACAACCGTTTTTCATAGGTGAAAATGGCAAATTTCCTCAATTTTCCCTGAATTTTCAACAATATTTGCCCTTCGACATCATATTGAAAATTGAAAAAACTAACTTCTAGAATTTTCACCCGGAATTCAAAATTTTTGAATTTTCCAAAAGTACGTTTATATAGCTGGAAATGCCCTTTTTAACAATCTTTAAAATTTGAATATTGAGTCAAAAATAAGCGAGTAACCGTTTGCCAAAACTTCCACATTTCAACAATTTCTAGTTCCATCCCTTGAATTTGTAATAAGCTTTTTCTTCACCGAAATTCGAACATTCTTTCGGCTGAAATGATCGAAGTAGCAACATAAAGCTTGACGTATTTGTTAAATTTAGACTAAATTGAAATAATCATGCTATGCCCTATTTCATCATTTCGTTAAGTGTTTTACAAGTGTAATTAATGTGCTAAATAAGGAGATATAAAGGGATAAATTATGCACGATAGAAATTTTGATAAAAGGAAGACAAATATACGGAAAATTAATGAACAGCATCACTACCATGTTTAGTTAAATTAAATCGCCAATCATGTTCTCTAGGATCCACTTCAGTTTGATCATCAATACTAATATCGTAACGTAGTTGTCGGCGGCGTGAGGCCTGAGCTAAAATTAACAGAAATTTGGAAAAAATATACAAAGCTCTAATTAGAAGAAATAGCAACTACAACATAAAAACATTAAAAATAAACAGAAATTAATAAATTGAAGGAATTGTAACTGTTGATTCTATTAGTAATCAAAAATGCTTACCTTTTAGGGAAGTTGAGGCTTCCCGATGAGCTCCAGATGAAGAAGTTCCTGCCTCTTCGCCTAAATCAAACAACAAAACAGTTACATAAAATACCGGAATTGTCCAATAAAATTGAATTATAATAGAGATTTGTTGGTAGTGTTAAATTTTATAAGTACATGCAATAAAAATAGCATGCAAAACTAAAGAATAATATAAAACTTAAAAATAAACTAAGACTTACCCAATTAAACTAAAGAGAATAGGAAGTACTTTGATTTTTTTGTAATGAAATCTAAAGCATAATATGCTGATGATTATAAAATTAATAGAATTATAATCAAATAAACCAAAAATTAAATAAAATCAAATGAAAATGTCCGGTTAAAATGAAGTTTGATTCACAAACCTGCCGTTTCTTTGGTTAATACAGTTGTTAATTGTTTGGTTTCAGGGGGGTCCTTTATAATGTATCGTTTTTGGACAACTCTCTTTACATGCACATTGCCATCGTCGTCGATCTCTTCCGTTTCTTCAACGAATTCACCCTCATTGAAATCGTCAATGAATTGTTTTAAACGTTCATCAGCATCACTACCATAGAACGTAATTTTTCGCACTTCCGGCGGTAATTCGATTCGTCGATGAATTGTATGTGTGAACGCTTCATCCTCACACGGTTCAATAACTTCAGTCACATACGGTTTGCCCGTATCGTGTAAATATTCAGTTGTTAATCCGCGATTTGTTAAATCCTCAAACCAAACTTTTTTCGCCGCTGTGGCAATATCAACATGAACCGGATCGATGGTGTCGGTTGACGAGACCATTGTGTTTGAACCGCCACTTGTAAAACTACCCGAAAATACCGAATCAGTCTCGTATTGGTACGTTGCATGTGTTGCTGTAGAACTAGTGGGGTCTAAACTATCGGTACTTTCAAGCATATCATCCTTGGACATTTGGAGATTCGTACCCAGTTCTAATGAATCGCTAGATACCATCCCGCATGCTTCATCTTTAATTTCAATACTATCGCTTAATAGATTCAATTCTGGTGTTCTCTTCAATTGAAATTCTATAGAATCGGTACTAGCTGTCATTATATCAACACCAGTTTTCTGATCTAAACTATCAGTACTATCATGTCGGCTATCTTTATCAACTTTGGCTTCAATAGAATCAGTCGATGTTACCATAACATCATCACTCTCTTTCCATTGGACCTTCACTGAAGATCGTACAATTGGCACATCTAAATCTAAATCAGGAACTTTGGATACTTCCTCGATTGAGTCGCCACGTCCTAAACTTTCAGTCTTTTCATGTTCTCTCAAGTCAATAAATCGTTCAACATTGGTTTGTGCTTGTCGAATGATTTCATCGATTTCAAACATACGTTTCTCGTAATCTTCCTCATCCGATTCTGGTATTTGTTTCTTATCAGTTGTTGATATTGTTTCACAACTGCCAGATTCTGATGCCAAACTCTCTTGGCCTTCTTCAATTTGCGATAAAATTGCCTCTTCTTCTTTGACTATAACTTCAATTTTATGCGCTGCCATACAAGCCTGTTCTAAACCTTCGAATTCTTTTAGAGAGCTCACAGAGACATCATCACCTTGTTGATTTTTATAGGCGAAATATCTGGCTTTAAAACTACCATTACTCGACGAATCTTGAGAGCCGTGATGGCGTCGCTGTTCTAAAGACATCGCTCGTTCTAAATTCTCAAATTCTTGTAGACTTGACATAGAAACATCATCGTGTTCGCCGGATCTTGTGAAGTATTTCCGACCGGCCAAGACATCATATTCCGGTGTACTTGAATAGGAATCTTTAACACTCCCTAAACTGCCACCGGATTCTTTTTGTGATCCTAAACTGCCGATTCGGCTGGATGTTGGGTCGAAATCATTGATATCTTCTTCTTTGATGTCTTCTAAAGGACCCCGTTCGAATTCCATTTCGTAACCATAACCTGCTGCCATTCGAGCAGCTTGATCATTTTGGAACTGTTGTTCAATCCATTTACGATTCGCTTCTAATTCGCGATCATAATTACTTGTTTGCTCATTCGGTTGTGGTGGACTGTCTTCAAAATCGAAACCTAATTCTTCACTAGAAGATCCTTCAGGATAATATTTAACATCCGTCATTCTTGTTAACGGTGTAGGTGCTGATCTTGTCAAATATGCTTCAACTTCTTCATCATGCTTTTTCGTACGTTGTTTTGATTTTTGTTTGATACTAACACTTTTACCTTCAGAATCTAATTCAGATGCTTCCTTACCTACTTCTTCAATCACAACGAAATCATCAATCAAATCAGGTTTCTCTAACATTTCAAATGAGTCACTACCAGGTGAGTCAGTGTCTTTATCAGGTTCTTCTTGAACCGTCTTTTCAACTACTGTACTTTTTGATTCAGTTGTTGCAGCATCTTCAGGTACTGATATTCCGGAATCTTCTAAAACATATTCACGACCCTGATCCGTTTCGGTACTAGAACCTGATGCTGGTGTCTGTGGCGTTGATTTTTGTGTTTCGCTTTCTGTTTCTTTTTCTTTCTCTTTAACTTTCTCTTTTTCTTTTTCTTTCTCTTTTTCCTTTTCTTCTTTTTCTTTCTCTAATTTCTCTTCTTGAATCCGTTTATCTTCTAATTCCTTCTCCTTAGCTTCTAACTCTAGATCGGGATAATGGAAATTACGGTCAACTAACGGTGTCATGTGTTGTGTAACTTTAATATCAGGAATTGAACCAGGACTTTGATCTTTCATTTGTTGCAAACGATACTGATGCTCCTTTTGGGCTTTTTCGCGTGTTTCTAATTCGTGTTTTTCAGCATCTTCATCTTCCAATATTGGACAGATTTGTTTAATTTTATGTGCTGGTGACACATGAGCTACCATGCTAAAAACAGCTTCAGCTTCGGCTTCTTCAAAACTGCTTTTCTCGCTTGATGTACTCGATGACCTCCCATGGGAGTCGCGTTTTTCTAAAATATCTTTTTGTATTGTTAAATCTGGTTTACGTTTACTTTCAGTTTGACGAGCTAAAGCTGATGTGTATTCCTGTTCCAGTTCGCCGACACTAGCTTGAGCTTCTGAACTAAATTCAGGTGTATCATCTTTGATTTCTTCATCGGTGTCTTTATCCAAATATTTGCCTTCACGAATATCTCGATGGAACCCTTGATCGGCTTCAGTTTCATAACTTTCTTCCTTTTCACGCTCATCTACGTCTTTCTTTTCATCACTGGTCACTTCCTTAAAAGTCATTTCAGTTGTATATTTATCGCTTTCTGTTAGATCAGAATGTAATTTTCGTTCGATTTCTGATTTAATATCGTGTATAACTGAAGTCGGCACAAAACTGGTACTTTCATACCTTCGATGACCTTTTTTCTTCATTTCAACGTAAGCCTTGCCGTTCGGTAAAGAACTACTTTCAATTTCAATTCTTCGATCTTCTTCAGGAACTTGACTTTCAGATGTTACTTGCGTACTAACACTCCTTATACCACTCTCTGTTACACTGGACGTTGTAATTGTAATCGATTCAATTTGTAAATTATGATCAGTATGTCCGGTACTTGTCGACATATCATTAGTTTGAGTTGTCGGTTGAAAGACTAGACTATCACAACTACCTCCAATACTCAATTGATCAGAAATTCCCGATACGGACATACTACCAGCACGTTCTGAATCAGCACGTGATAATTCAATAACAGTTCTTAATCCAGTTGCACTTGATGTGCTCGATAAACTGACACTAAGAGCACTTCCTTCATCAAGGCTGGTTAATTTACGATCAATGTCTTCACCTGGTGGAGATTCTTGCACTAGAACTTTCGGTTCAGGCTGGAAAGTCATTTCGCAGGATCTCTTCATTTTTGATAATTTTTCAACTGGTTCTTTGTCTTCTTCGTTCCAACCACCATCGTCGATTAATTGATCAGCTTGATCGAGAATATCACCTTCTGCGTCACTTGCTGATGGTACTAAAGTTTCGGAAACTTCCGATACTTCGATACTACCAAGATGGCCAGAACTTTCACTATCGAGGCTCTTCATGCTTTCTTTGGAACTTAAACTGCTGACAGCAGTTTGATATTCAGTTGATGTCATATGGGAACGAGCTGAATGTTCTTGGGATGTTAGTGCACTTTCATATTCTGAAGAACCGGCGGCTGCAACTAAACCTTCAACATCTGATGAACATGGCCGGCTTTTACTGCTATCAATTTCAAAACTATGATAATGGCTCTCCCCAGAACTGGAATACGTTTCGAAATCAATTCCTGATTTGCGGTCAGGTTTTTGCAGTGAAGTACTTTTCCTTAGAAGGACTTCAGGTTTATCTTTTGTAGTATCGGAATCACCTTTACGACCTGAAGAACATGTTGAGAATTGCTCATCTGGCGATCTTCCAGATTCCATGCTAGACTTCGAATCACTGCTCGATGTTCGTTGGATTTCTTCATGCTTTTCGACAATTTCGACTATTGCAAGAGGTATTTGTGATGGATCTAATTCAATAACTTCTACTTTTTCTCCAATTTCTTTTAATACAGTTGTTTCATGAGTTTTATCAATGGAAGTTACAACATCGGTTATTGTTCGTTTTGTGATGATATCTTGGGTTAAACCACCATCTCGAGTGATCTCTTCTGAAGTGTCTTTATCTGTTTTGCTGGCGGTAATAATTTTACTCCGTTTCTCCTCTACAGCTTCTTCTAATGCGATTGAACCACCTTCAAAGTCTTTCTTTTCAGATTTAGCCTCTTTCTTTGAAATCTCATCTTTCTTCAATGAGTCATCACAAATAATTTCACTCTTTAATTTTATCTCTTGGCCATCAATTGTGGACGATTTTATATCAGTCTTATGCGTCAATTTGGATTCAATTTGCTCGGCTTTTTTATCAAATTGCTTACTTGTTTCAACCGAAAAATCATCAGTTGTTTTCTCTACAGTTTTTTCTAAATGCTCAATTTCTGTTTTCTTAGAAATATCAATAGAACTCTCTTTTGCTTGTTCAGATTTTCCATCAGGTAGCTCTTTTTCAATAAAATCTCTAGCTTTCGCTGTAATTTTAGCATCTGTTTCTTTAGTCTCTTGTACTATAGAATCAGAAATAGTCTCATCTTCTTCAAAGATTACATCACGATTTTCAGTCTTTTCGCCTCTTGTGCTTTCGTAAATTTTCGATTGTGTATCACTTTTCGTCTTTGTAGAATCATCGCTTGTCTCCCGATCTGTAGCCCAATAACGTTCCTCTTTGTGTTCTTCACTGACTTTTTCAGCGAATGTTTTCGGCTGCACTTCCGAATACAATGATTTCATATCATCAACTTTTTCAGCTTTCAATTGGCTAATTTGTTGTTCTAACAAGTGTGTTGTGTCAATTTCAGCACCACTATATCGTAGATCTTCATCAGTGATTTCAATACTAGATGCTTGTGTATCCGCTCGGGATAATTTTGATAATTCGCGTTGTCGACGTGCCAGAACAGATTCAACCAATTCAACTTCACGCTCGTCTAAACCTTTAGTTTCAGCTAAATATTTTAAATATTCGCCAAGATTAGATGTTGATGGTTCACTAGCTGATAAACATTCACGTCGTTGAATTTCTGCTTCTATATCTTCAATTAGAGCACTAGCGATAGCTTTAGCCTCTTCTGGGTCTACTTTTTGCTGGTGAAGACTATCTAAAAGTATCCTTTCGATATCGCTGTGACTTTCTGATTTGATTCGTTCTGAAGTATAAGAATCCGAATGATCCAGATGGATTTCTGAACCTAAATCGGATTCATCTCGTGCGCTAATACTGAGATCTTCATCGACTTTTTCGACTGTTTTTGCTACATCATGAATTGCCAAATCTTGTACTTTTTCTTCAAATGGTGCTTCAATATTAGACTGTACTGAGACTTCCCATATAGTACTTTCGATGCGTTCTTCAGGTACATGAATGGGTGATTCTACGACTTTTTGCGGTTGCACATCAGTTTTTGGAGCATACTCGTCGCTTTCTTCACTAATACGTCGCTGTATACCGGAAAATGTGATTGTAACTTCCGGTATTTGATCATCCATCGACTGGAAAGATTTCGGTGACGATTCAACAGCGTTTAGAGAGTCTACAGATTTCGTTTCAATATCAGTAACGTCTTGATCGAGTTCGACAAATTTTTCAGAATCTTCAATTTCACTCTTATCGACATGAACTTCCATTGAATCGGGTTTTGATAGACTACCATCTTTTGTCAATTTATCAGAGGATATGGATGGTTCCGAACAGATAGAAGATCGTTTTGTTTGAGTTTCAAAATCAATGTCTTTGTGCGTTTCGGTTAAAATTTGTTGGGTTGAAATTGCATCTTGATCCTCAGACAATATCGCGGTTTCAACTTGTTCGGGAATAATTTCCATAAAATCTTTAATATCATGAATCGATTCTGATTGTTTAAATATCGATTGTGAATCTTTGTCGTCACGAATTGTTTTCCTTTCAGGTGACGGCTCTTCCTCTAATTCTGTTGTTAATTGTTCCTCAATCATTTCTTTTTTGATTTGTTCCTCATAGTACTGTTTACGGAGCTTTATACTGCGAGCCGATATTTCGTAGAGGTCTTCAGTTGGTAGTGATGTTGAACGTTCATAGATCGTTTTTCTCGCTGCTGCTACCGGTGGGGCAAATACACTCATTTGTCGTTCGCGAATTTGTGGCACACGATCTTCAATTTCAGAATCTGAAATGTAATGCTCAACATCGCCACTATCTGAAATGTATCCAACATTCTCACTGGAATGCTGTATGTGTTCAGATGAATCAGATTCACTACTTTCAGCTTTCTCAATTTTTGTTTCAGTTTCTGTTGTTACGACAGCTTGAAGTTCAGGTTGTTGTTCGCTTGGTGGTTTAAATGATGCTTGATATTCAGTCATAATTCGCGCATTTCTGTCTAAACTACTCTCATCTATGCTTTGCGAGATTTGTATCGTTGATCGCGGTTTCGGCACAGGTGTTGTTCCAAATTCATGTATCGATATACGTTTCTTTACAATTTGTTGTTTTTCACTAATTGGTGATTCAGTTAAGCTCATACGTTGTGTTGCCGTTACGCTTTCCCAAAATCGTTTCTTATCCGAGTATGTTTCAGGTACTGTTTCAGTATCGTCTACGTCGAGGATATCGTCGCGTACAGGTGAAATTTGCTTTTCTAATTGCATTTTGGTTTCTTTTATAGCAGTCATTGTAGGTGTTGTTGTCGTTGTTGTTGTTGTTATTGATGTTGTTATTATTGTTGGAGTAGAGCGAGGTTTAGGTTGAGGCTGTTTGTTAGTAGCAGCATCGGTTAATGTTTGGCTGATGGTTTCTAAAAAGATGCGATTAAGATGTGTTAGCGGCGCCACTAGCAATACACAGTTAATAATTGTTAAATAAAAAGGGATTGGTTACAGTTTGATTAGTTTTCACATAGATAGGCAGGTATTTGTTCATTTAATAGATTTCCACTTACCGTCAATTTGATTGATAATTAATTGTAAACACATCTAGTGAACACAAAAGACAAACAAAAATATGATAAACTATCCAAGAAACTAATATGAAAGCCAAAGATTGCTTGTGCATTAAATTACCAAAAAGGTTCGCTAAAAATTCTCGGTTAGCATGCAAATACGGAACATAAAAGTCAAACATATCGGGTCCGCTGCTTTACCCTTTCGTTTGTTTAACTTCGCAGTTGTTGCTATAATTACCTCGCCCTTTCTTCGATTTCTTTCGATTTCTCTTTTTAGTTTTCTTATCAACTACAATTGTGGGTATTTGTCGTTCAATATTGCTCATTTGAGACACAGTCGAATCTAAACTACAAATGCTACAACTATCTGATGTTTGCGATTTGCCCATTTCGGATATATTCAACCAATCTAAAACAGCCGTCATTATCTCTCCTTTAGATAACGGTTCAGATTCCCGTTGATCTTCGGTTATCGTTAGTGATCTGGTACTCAAAAATCGATCTGGATTCATTTGTACGATTGTACTAAGCAATGAACCTTTGCACGGTTTCGTTTTTAAATCAGGCAAACTACCCCGATCGTACTCGTTTATTGATGATGAATTATCATCGTTATTATAAAAATCTAATGCTGATTTTGCACGACGACTACTGCGTTTCTGTTTCCGTTTCGGTGATGGACAGGAAGTTCGTTTTATTGGAATAACTTCCACTTCTATTCCGGCTTTGTTAACCGAATTATCTTTGTTTAAAGTAACAGGAGCCATATAAACAATTTCACCTACGGGGGAATTATCAGCGGCAGTGAATCTTGATTGTTTCGTTTCTAACTAATCTAGGTCCCGATATGTTTGTAGGAAATTGTGAATGTAGAGAGAATGATAGAGAAAGAACAAGATAAACATGTGCATGCGACTTTTGAGTCTGATCTGTTTGTTTTGACAACAAAAATAAAAATGACACGACAACATTAAAATGCATATGATGAAAAAATGTTTGATTTTGTTCTTTTTTGTTTTGATTTTGTTTTGTGAGTTATATGAAAGCGACATTTAGTTTAGCATCATCTACCTTGAGGCAGCTCCTGTACATCAACTTGACTATCTGGTGTTTTTGAGTCCCATTCGTCGCTCTTCGAGAATGTTGTCTCATCCCATAAATGGCTATATTCTTTCTGGAAGTCGGACACTTCTTCTGTGCTCAACTGTGAAACAAGTCTCTGAAATTCTGTTTCACGTTGGTCAACAATCTCGGTTGGTGATACCACTTTATCAACAGTATCCTTTTCCATTGCCTGTGATGCCATATGTTCGAATTTACGTTCGACTCGATGCAATTTCCGTTCTAATTTTGGATCGGTTTCTCTCTCTAACGTATCTAACGCTTTATCCAAGTCACACAATTTACGCTCAATCTCATCAACATCAACCGTGGATTCTTTCTTTATTGTTTCTAATTCTTGCTCAACTTGTGTTACTTTTTCACTAGGAAGCGGTTTATCTTTAATGTCTACCGTTGAGGCTGCAAGATCTTGAACTAAATCAGATAATAAGCTATCTACTTTTGCTTCAGTTAATGTTTCAAGCACATTTGATTTAACACTATCGCTACGTTTTCTTCCTACATCTACAGTATCATCTTCTTCTGATTCTATGTGGAATAAAGGTTTACGTTTCGGCGTCGTTACTTGTTCAGTTTCCTCTTCATTCGCAGACTTTGTCGATGATATTTCGATAAATGATGGTTTTTGAGTTGCCCCCACTATTGCCTCAACACCACCTTCAACTTCTTCTAACTGTGATTTTGTTTCATCTACTTTAGCTTGTACATCTTTTTCTAATTCGTCTTTTATCTCTTTAGAAGACTTTACAGTCTTATCAACCTGCTCCTTTGTTTTATCTTCAACCGACTGAAGAGTATCTGTTGCTTCTTTCTTCACAGTTTCTCCCTTACCAAATAGACCACTTTTTAGGGATTCAAATCCTTTTTTAAATATTCCTTCAGTTTTTGCTACCTTTTCTTGAGCTGATTCTTCAACAGATTTGAATTCATCTTTAATTTTCTCTTTTGATAAATCTGCTTTATCTTCAATTTCTTTCTTCGCTAACGCTGTCTTATCAACTGTTTCTTTTTTAATAGATGCAACTCCTTTCTTAAGTTTATCTTCTGTTTTTATTATTTTATCTTCAACAGACTCCTTAAGCGTTTTAGCCTGATCCTCGGTTTTGCTTTTTAAGGAATCTAAGTTTACCACAGCCCCTTCTAATTCTGTTGCTGTTGAATCAATTTTCTTTTTTAAATCGTCTTCTATAGCCTCACCCTCCTTTTTGACAGCTTCTCTTGTCCGATCAACCCCCTCTTTAAGAGATTTGCTTTGATCTTCTGTTATATCTTTTAATGAATCTAATTTGTCAGCTATTTCAACTAGCTTATCATCAATTTCCTTTTTTATTGATTCGGTTTTATCAATTGTACCAGCTTGTACAGATTTGGCCCCTGTCTTAACTGCATCTTTGGCTTCAGATATTTTGTCCTGTGTTATCTCTTTAAGAGATTTAGCTTGCTCACCAACTTTTGTTTTTGTAGAACTAGCTAACTTTTGCAAACTTTCAGCTGTTTCAGATATTTTCTCTACAGTTGACCCTTTAAGAGACTTAGTTGAGTCTTCAATTTTATCCTTTAAAGACTCAACTTTTTCAACTGTTTGATCTTTGACAGATTCAGTTTCCTTCTTTATACTACCTGCTGTTTTAACAGCCTTTTCTTGAGCTGCATCTATCAAAGCTTCAGATTTATCCCCAACTTTTTTCTGTACAGAAATTATGGATTCAGCTGTCTTATCAAGTTTTTCCTTTACTGTATCTTCGGTTGCCTTTATTTTATCTTGTGCTTTGTCTTTTGCTGACTCAATTGTTAAGTCCATGTCCGTTTTAAAAGTTTCAGTTTTCGTTTTCAAATCATCTTGAATTAACCCTACACTTTGTTTTGCATCCTCTTTTAATTTTGCTAATTCTTCTTTTCCTGTGCTTGCAATCATTTCCGTTTGATGACGAATATCTTTTGCCTCTTCTTTCAAGGCTTTAGTTCCTTTATTTGCATCTTCTTTTACAGTTTCAGTACCTTTTTTCAAACCTTCATGTATACTTGTAAGCTGAGCATCAACTGTTTTTGCAGTTTCATCTTTCAAACTTGCAGTTGTTGTAGCTATCTCTTCTTTTATCGATTTAACACCTTTTTGAATGTCTTCTCCTGTTTTTGTTATTGTTTCGTGTGTAGAATCTTTCATTGCTTCTGGTTTATCTTCTAGTTTGTCTTTAAATGATTTCAGAAGATCTGAAGTAGCAGTCACTTGTTTATCTATTGTTTCTTTAGCTGATATAGTTTTACTTTCAAGTTTATCTTTTATAATCTTTGCATCTTCCTTTACAGCTTCCTTCTTAGTTTCAATTTCGGTTTTGATGGGTTTAACTTTATCTCTAATAGTATCTTTTAGTGCTTCTACTTTAGAAGTTGTAGTTGCTGCAATAGGTTCAGCAACTTTACCGACTTCTTCTTTTGTCAATTCTACTTGTTTTTCTGTGGCTTTTTTCAACGATTCAAAGCCTTTCTTAGCATCATCTTTTGTAGACTCAATAGAAGCTTTAATTTCACCTGCAGCTAGATCTACTTTCTCCATCAAAGAATCTACTTTTTTACCACTTCCTTGACTAACAGTGTCAATTTTTCCTTCAATATCTTCTTTGGTCTCTTGTGTCTTTTGTTTAATTTCTTCAGCTATTGTTTGCGACTTTTTCGTTAAGTCATCTTTTACTGAATCAGCAGTATGTTTAATTGTATCACCAGCGATTGCAAGTTGATCGTCTATTTTTTCCTTAACTGCTTCTCCTTTTTCTTTAAGCAGTTGAAGTTCTGCACTAGTATCTTGTTTAACTGATTTGATTTCATTTTCAATTTTTTCTTTAACTGATCCTATTCCTTCTGTTACTGTTGCAGCCCTTTTTTGAATGTCATCTTTAGTTGATGAAACAGTACTTTCAATTTGTTTCTCCGTAGTCTTAGCTGTATCTTTGATATCCTTCTTTAAAGAAGTCAATTTGTCCCCGGCTTTTTCTTTGGTTTGTTCAACTTTAGATTTTACTTCATCACTTCCTTTTTGTACACCCTTAACAGTAGCATCGATTTTATCTTTGACTGTTTCTTTTGTAGCTTCTATTTGATCTTTTACGTCCGTCTTAGAATCATCAATTTTGCGTTCAACTGTAGATTTAACACTTTCAGTTTTACTTTGAATGTCTTCAGTGACTTCTTTTGCTTTATCTTTTCCTTCTTTCAGTTTCCCAGTTAATGCACCACCAATATCGCTAAGGCCCTTTGCGAGAAATCCTCCAATACCCTTTTTGCTTTTCTTGGCAGATTTTTCAGGCTTTTCCTTAGATTTTGATTTTGTATCAGACTGCTCAACTTTAGCTTCCTCTTTTGCTTTTGGTGAAGTTACTTTTTCAACTTTATCTTCGGCAGTTTTAATATCACCTAATCCTTGTTTTAACGAATCCACTTTCTCAGCTGTTTCATCTTTTATAAATTCAAGACTTTTTACAGTGTCTTCTTTAACAATATCTGTTTCCTTTATTATATCGTCTTTTGATAAATCAGTTTCTGCTTGAACTGTAGTCTGCAATGACTTCACTTTTTCCTTAACAGATTGTACTTTTCCTTCCACTTTGTGCTTCAAAGAGTCTACTTCATCAGATGTTTCGACAATTTTACTTTTCATCTCTTTTTTTATTAAATCAGCTTTATCAATGATATCTTGCCCAATTGATTCCACTCCCTGTTCAATTGATTTTACTTTATCTTCTGCTTCTTTAGTTGCTTCGCCTAATTTATCGTCTAATCCTTTCTTCACAGTTTCTGTTTTGTCAACTATATCATCTTTGATAGTTTCAAGTTGCTTTAGAATTGTATCTTCGGTTTTTATTGCTTTTCCTTTAGCTGATTCTTCGATAGATTTAAAAGATTCAATTCCTCCCTTTATGGTGTCTTTTGTATCTGAGAGTTTATCATGCACTGATTTTTTGAGAGATTCACTCTCATCCTCAAGCTTTTCTTCGAATTCTACTAGACGATCAGATGCTTCATCAATTTTTCCATCAATTGTACCTTTAGTAGATTTTGCTTTATCTTTAATTACTTCTGATAAAGATATAATTTTACCATCTACTTCTTTAAGTGCTGTAGTTGTTGACTCCTTGATCTCTTTCTTAGCTGTACCGAATTTATCAGAGACTTCAGCAATTTTCCCACTAGTGCTCGATATACCCGAATCTATTGCACCTATTGTAGTTTGTTTAATAGATTCTGTCTTAGTTTTCACTTCATCGCTTAAGTCTTTTTTAATAGAATCAGCCCTACTTTTTGCATCCTCTTCTACTTTTGCTGCAGTTTCTTGGATCGATTCTTTCACCATTTTTGCATCACCAGAAATTTTTCCTTTTAGTGTTTTTGATTGAGAAGCAATTTGAGCTTCTGTACTACCAAGATTGTCTTTGACTGTTTCAACTGTGCTAGATAAATCTTTTTCTACAGTTTCAACCTCTTTCTTGATATCTTCTTTCGCCTTTGTTAATTTCTCTTCAACAAATTGTTGAGTTTGATCTATGTTTTTGTCTGCATTTTGTTTTGTCGATTTAATTGCTTGATCAACTTCTTCTTTCAACGATTGTGTCTTTGCCGATATATCTTCTGTCACAGATTCGACTCCTTTTTCAACTTCTTTCCCTGTTTTTGCCAACTTATCCTGTGTTGATTCTTTCAAAGATTCTGTTTTGTCTTCCACTTTATCTTTAAACGATTTCAATAAACTGAAACCGCCTTCTACTTTCTTATCAACATCTCTTTTAACTGAGTCAACTTTACTTCCAATGTCTTGTTTTACAGCTTCAGTTTCTTTCCTAATATCATCTGTTTTAGATTCCACTTTTTCTTTGATGTCATCCCTAATGGCCGTTATTTCAGTTTTTGCAGATTTCGTTTTTTCTTCTACTTCCTGTTTCAAATCATCTATTTTGGATATTGTGTCTTCCATTGCAAATTCTACTTTCTTTTCAACTTCCTTTTTTGTAGATTTAACCTTTTCCTCAGCATCATCTTTTACAGATTCAGTTTTCTTTTTTATATCATCTTTTGTTGTCTCAACAGAAGCTTTAATTTCATCTCCTGTAATTTTAAGTTTTTCCTTCAAATCATCTTTAGTTGTTTCTATTTTATCTTTTATTGATTCCTTTGTTTTAGTAGTTTCTTTTTGAACAGATTCAGCTCTATGCCCAAGTTCTTCTTTTGTCGACTCAGCCTTTTGTTTAATCTCATCTTTTAGACTTTGTGATTCTTTTCTCAGTTTATCTTTTGTCGAATCAACTGCATGTTCAAATGTATCTCCAGCTATTGTAATTTTATCTAAAACTTTGTCTTTAGTCGTTTCAACTTTATCTTTAAGAGATTTCATTTCAGTGGTAGTTTCTTCTTTGATTGTTTCGATTTTACCATCAAGTCCGTCTTTGGTTGATTCTATTTTTTCTTGTATATTGTTTTTTAATGATTCAGTTTTCTTCTTTATATCATCTTTTGTTGTCTCAACAGAAGCTTTGACTTCATCACCAGTTACTAGGAGTTTATCTTTCACCTTCTGTTCAGTTGTTTGTACTTTATCACTCACAGATTCAATTGTTTTAAGAGTTTCATCTTTAGCGGTTTCAATTTTTGCCCCAAGTTCTTCTTTCGTTGACTCAACCTTTTCTTTAACTTCATCTTTTAGAATTTGTGATTCTTTCTTTATTTCATCTTTTGTTGAATCAATTGCTTGTTTGATTGTATCTCCAACCACCGTAGTTTTATCCTTTACTTCTTCTTTAGTCGTTTCAGCTTTGTCCTTTAGAGATTTCATCTCACTAGTAGTTGTTTCTTTGATTGATTCAATTTTGCTTTCGAGACCGTCTTTTGTTGATTCGATTTTCTTAGAGATGCTATCCGTTGCCGATTTTGTCTCTTTTTTAATTTCACCCTTCACTGTTGTAACAGTGCTTTGAATTTTGTGTTTAATCAGTTTTGTGTTATCTTCAATATCTTGCTTAGTAGAGTCGATTTTAGTTTCGATTTCATCTTTAACAGACTTTGTTTTGTCTTTAATTTTGTCCCCTATTTCTTCTTTAGCTATTTTAATTTTCTCTGTTGCTGCTTCTTGGGTTTCTTTAATTTCCTGCTTAGCTTTATCTGCATGATCTTTTAGATTTTCTGCGACGTCTCTAGAATGATCTTCAATATCAGTTTTAACAGTTTCAATTTTATGTACTACAGAAGATTTAACAGTTTCAGCTTGATTTTCAATACCTTTTGCTTTTTCTTTAGTTTCTTTTGCTTTTCCGCTAAATACTCCTCCGATATCACTAAGACCTTTTGCAATAAATCCTCCAATACCTTTCTTTGCTTTTTTGGCTGATTTTTCGGTTTCTTTAATTTTTGCATCCGCAGAGTCACTTAAGTCACTTACTGTTTTGTCAATTTTCATTTTTCCATCTTCAATTTGTTTCGTTAATTCTTGTTTTTGATCTTGAATTTTATCTGATACTTTCTTCTTTTCACTATCAGAAACTTTTCCTAATTCTGTAAAACCTGTTGCCAATACATCCACAGATTTATCGGTAGTTTTGTCGTAAGCTTCTTTTAAATTAATTTTAACATCCGCTAGACCTTTTTTGATATCATCCATTTTTTTCTCGGTATCTTTCTTAACTTGTTCTAATTGTGCTGCTTCTTCCACTAATTTTTCAGCTTCTTTATCTTTTGTATCAATTAATTCTTCTACTTTAGTTTCAAGAGTTGCCTTAACTTTATCGGTATCTTTACCTATTTCTTCTTGCAGTTTAGCAAAATCTTCGGCGGCTTCCTGTGTTAAATCTTGTGAAGCTCGACGTAAGCTTTCCATTTGTAAATTGATTTCCTTTTCAAGATCTTCTACATCTTTAGCAATCGTTTTCGAAATTGTATCTTTTACATTTTCAGATTGTTTCATTGTATCTTTTATTGTAACGCTTACTTGTTTTTCTACTCTGTTGATTACTGTTGTTCCTTCATCAATTTTTGATTTAGCAGAATCGATAGTCTGATCAACGGTCGCATTAACGACCTGTTCCAAACTATCACCTTCTTTTGTTTTTTCAGCAGATTTTTCAAGTCGTGTAGAGATTTTATCGGTTTCTTTAGAAATCTCTTCGACTACGTCTGAAGTACTTTTTCCAACTTGTTCAATTTTTTTGACCGCTCTCTGTTTCTGATCTACTATTTCATCGCCAATGTCTTTGGATGAACTGGTGAATATACCGCCAATTTTCGTCAAAAGTCCTTCAGATTCCTTTTTTGGTTTTATCATCTTTTCATCAAATGTCTTTGTTTCTTTTTCTTTTGTAGTTTCTGTCTTTAATTTATCATGTTTAATGGATTGAGTTGCAGCATCTAAGACATCATCGACTACTTTTTTTGCATCTTCTCTACTTATTTCTGTGAGATCATCGACAGTTTGACCCCATGTTAATTCGACAGTGTTTTTATCAATATCTGTCACTACATGTGGCTTACCGTCATCGTAATTATCAACTTCAATGAAAAGGAAATCTCGACAATCTTGTATTTCTTTCAATGTTTCCTCTGAATAAGGTTTCTTCAATTCTTTGAATTTCTGATCAAGCGTCTCCAAGACTTCTTTGCTCAATTTACTACCAAGTTCTCCACTCTCACGTTTGACTTCACTAAATTCCGGTTCAGAAATAACTTTAGCATCAGCAGTTTGACTTATTTCAGGAGCTTTAGGTTTCTCGAGTAATTTAACACGTTTTTCTTTAATTTTCTTAGGCGATCCTTCAATCGTTTCAGTTGACTCGTCTTGAGATTTCTTCTTACCAAAAATCCCAAATAATCCTCTCTTATCTTGTTTAGATTTTTTCTCTAGCTTACTGGTTTGAACATTCTCACTTTCTGTTGTAGGTTCAGTTGGTTTGATTTCAGTATCAGTAATTTTAACAAATTGTAATGATTTTTCTTGTACGTCTTGCACCACAATAGCCTTTTCACTTTGATCACTAATTACCTGTTCAAGTGGTGGTAATTTTGTTATATATTCCCCATGTTCATAATTGTCAATTTCAGTTTTAATAAAATTTTTAGTGTCAATCATATTTTGCAGAACTTCCTGAGAGAATTCACTTGGACCTTTGGATCTTCTAAATTTCGACAACAGTCCGGATTTCTTTGGGCTTTCAACTTTCTTCTCAACTTCCTTAGCCTCCGATTCAATTATTTTTTTAGCTTCACTTTCAGGCTTAACGTCATCTTTTTTGGATTTTTTGAAAAGACCGAAGAATCCCGATTTTTCATCTTCACCAGAAGATTTTCTCTCTGTTGCAGGTTCTTTAGTTTTAGTTTTAATCTCTGTTTTCTTTATAATCTCAACTGGTGCAGCTACAGGCTTGACATCATGATAGTTTTCAATTTCTTGGCTCAAAAACTGATTAGTATCTGTGATATTTTGTATAATTTCTTCAGATAATACAATTTCCTTTTGTTTTGGTGACAAAGATTCAGCTATTCCTTTTTCCGTTTGTTGAATTTTCTCCTCAACGGTATATTCAACTGTTTCTATTACTTTTTCAGGTTTGGTTGCATCATCTTTAGTAATTTCATCTGTTTTATCGTCTTTTGCTGCCTTTTTGAAGAGCCCAAGGAATCCACTGCGTTCTTCCGAAGGCTCTCTTGATCGGCTTTTGAACTTCTTTTTACTGCTTGGAGTAGCAATTTCAGCCACCTTTTCTTCTACCTGTTTTTCTGACATTATAGGCTTAACGTCATGGTAGTATTGAATTTCATTTTCTAGAAACTGTTTGGTATTTGCTAGAGATTTTGCTGCAGCTTCAGAAAGTTGAACAGGAACTGGTTTTTCATCCTTTGGCTTTTTAGATATTTTCAATATTCCAAGTATTCCAGTTCGTTCTTCTGAACGTTGTCTTTCCTTTGGAACAGTTTTAGTACCTTCAACTTTAACTTTTTCAACAGCATGTTCTTCAGCTAATTTAGGCATTTCTTCTTTTACGTCATTATATTTTTCAATTTCTTGACTAAGGAATTGATTTGTATCATGAATATTTTTTGAGGTTGAATCGGAAATTGTTGGTGTTGCTGTAATTTCATCTTTGTCTTTCTTAGATTTCTTAAATAATCCAAAGAAGCTTGCTCGTTCTTCTGTTGTTTCATCTGTTTTAATTTTATCAGATTTTGTTTCGATTTCAGTCTTTGGTTCTTCTTTAGCTTTTTCTATTGTAGGTCTAACATCATGATAATATTTGATCTCGTCGTTTAAGAATTTTGTAGTGTCATTCATATCTTTTATTGTAGTTTCTGATAATGAAATTTCTTTCTTGTCTTTCGATTTCTTGAACATGTCGAAGAATCCACGATCAACTGAAGATTCACGTGATTTTTGTTTCTTTGTCTTCTTTTCAGATACTGGCTGACTTTTGGTTTCTATTACTTTGAGCTTCATTAAGGGTTCTTCTTTACTACTATCAGTATCAGCTTTAACAGTTGATAGATCTTGAAGGTCTGCTGGTTTTGATTCTATTATTTGAGACTCAATATTTTCAAAGAAAGGACGAACATCATGGTAGTTTTCTACTTCTTGACTCAAAAATTTGTTTGTATCGAGCATACATTTTTCAGCAGCTTCCGATATTTGAACTTCTTTTGACTTGTCCTTCTTTGGTCTTATAAGCTTATCGAAAAATCCTCCACGTTCTTCTGTGGATTTTATTTGTTTATTTTCAGGTGTTTGTTCTATTTCTTTAACTGTAGATTCAGTAACAGTTTCGGTTATTATTGGTCTGACATCATGGTATCTTTCAATTTCTTGCTTCAAAAAGTCGTTACTGTTGTCCATATCTTTTTGTACTTGTTCTGATAGTTTTATTTGTTGAGGCTCAATTTTATCTTTTTTAGATTTCTTGAAAATGTCGAAGAAACTGCTACTACGTTCTTCAGATGACTCATGTAATTTTAGTTCTTTTAAATTAATTTCTGGCGATTTTTCAGTTTTCATGTCCACAACTTTTTCAATGATTTCTTCTTTGGCCTCAGATTTTAATATCGCAGGTTTAACATCATGATATTTTTCGATTTCTTGTTTCAGGAAATCGTTAGTGTTGTCAATATCTTTTTGCAATGATTCCGACATTTTAGGCTGCTCTTCAGGTTTATCTTTCTTAGTTTTCTTGAATATATCAAACAAGCCACTACGTTCTTCAGATGGTTCTCTTGACTTTGGTTTCTTTGCTTTAACCTCTGGCGTTTTTTCAGTTTTTATTGCAATGACTTTATCAACTTCTTCTTTAATTTCTGACTGTGATACTATCGGTACTGTGATACTATCATGATAGTGTTCCACTTCCTGTTTCAAAAAGTTATTAGTGTTGTCAATATCTTTTTGTAGCGATTCTGATATTTTATGTTCTTCAGGTTTCTTAGATTTTTTGAAAATATCAAAAAAGCCACTACGTTCTTCAGATGGCTCTCGCGATTTTACTTTCTTTGGTTTTTTCTCTGGGGATTTTTCAGTTTTTGTTTCAGTAACGTTTTTATCTATTATTTCTTCTTTAACTTCTGTAGGCAATACTGCAGATTTTACATCATGATAACGTTCGATTTCTTGTTTCAGGAAATCATTGGTGTTGTCAATGTCTTTCTGCAATGATTCTGAGATTGGTTGTTCTTCAAGTTTATCTTTTTTAGATTTCTTAAACATATCGAAGAAACCACCGCGTTCTTCAGATGACTCTCGGGACTTGACTTTCTTTGGTTTCTTTTCTGGTGACTTTGCAGTCTTTACATCAATTTTTGTATCTATTATTTCTTCTTTGACTTCTGTAGGCAATACTATAGGTCTTACATCATGGTAGTGATCGATTTCTTGTTTGAGGAAATCATTAGTATTATCAATATCCTTCTGCAATGATTCTGGCACTTTAGGCGGTTCTTCAGATTTGTCTTTCTTGGTTTTCTTGAACATATCAAATAAACCACTATGTTCTTCAGGCGATTCTCGTGTTTTTATTTTCTTTGGTTTTTTCTCTGGTAATTTTTCGGTTTTTGCTTCAGCAACTTTTTTATCTATTATTTCTTCTTTAACTTCTATTGGTGATATTACAGGTTTTACATCATGATAATTTTCGATTTCTTGATTGAGGAAATCGTTAGTGTTGTCAATATTCTTTTGCAATGATTCTGACACTTTAGGTTGTTCTTCTGGTTTGTCTTTCTTGGTTTTCTTAAACATATCAAAGAAACCACTTCGTTCTTCAGAAGGTTCCCGCGACTTTTCTTTCTTCGGTTTCTTTTCTGGTGACTTTTCAGTCTTTATATCCATAACTTTTTTATCCATAGCTTCTTCTTTAACTTCTATTGGTGATATTACAGGTTTTACATCATGATAGTGTTCAATTTCTTGTTTGAGAAAACCATTAGTGTTATCAATATCTTTTTGCACCGATTCTGACACTTTAGGTGGTTCTTCCGGTTTATCTTTCTTGGTTTTCTTGAACATATCAAAGAAACCACCTCGTTCTTCAGAAGGTTCTCGTGATTTTAGTTTCTTCGATTCCTTTTCTGGTATTTTTTCAACTTTTACTAGCTCAACTTTTTGTGCAACACATTCTTCTTTAATATCAATTTGTGGTTTTATAGGCCTCACATCATGATACAATTCGATTTCTTGTTTAAGGAAATCGGTAGTGTTGTTAATATCTTTTTGCACTGATTCTGAAACTTTAGGTGGTTCTTCGGGTTTATCTTTCTTGGTTTTCTTAAATATATCAAAGAAACCACCTCGTTCTTCAGAGGGTTCCCGTGATTTTACTTTCTTTGGTTTTTTCTCAGGTGACTTTTCGGTTTTCGCCTCAACAACGTTTTTATCTATCACTTGTTCAGTAACTTCGATTTGTGGTTTTGTAGGCTTCACATCATGATAAAATTCGATTTCTTGTTGAAGGAAATCGTTAGTGTTGTCAATATCTTTTTGCACTAATTCTGACACTTTAGGTGGTTCTTCCGGTTTCTCCTTCTTGGTTTTCTTGAACATATCAAAGAAACCACCTCGTTCTTCAGAAGGTTCTCTTGATTTAACTTTCTTTGGTTTTTTCTCTGGCAACTTTTCGGTTTTCGCTTCAACAATGTTTTTATCTATCACTTGTTCAATAACTTCGATTTGTGGTTTTGTAGGCTTCACATCATGATAAAATTCGATTTCTTGTTTAAGGAAATCGGTAGTGTTGTCAATATCTTTTTGCACTAATTCTGAAAGTTTAGGTGGTTCTTCAGATTTATCTTTCTTGGTTTTCTTGAACATATCAAAGAAACCACCTCGTTCTTCAGAAGGTTCTCTTGATTTAACTTTCTTTGGTTTTTTCTCTGGCGACTTTTCGGTTTTTGCTTCAACAACCTTTTTATCTACCACTTGTTCAGTAACTTCATTTTGTGATAATGTGGGTTTTGCATCGTGATAACGTTCAATTTCCTGTTTCAGAAAATTATCAGTATCATCCATATTTTTCTGTACTGATTCTGACACTTTAGGCAATGGAGTCTCTTCAATTTTATCCTTCTTAGACTTCTTAAGTATATCAAAGAAACCAACGTGCTCTTCAGTTGGTTCATCTGATTTCACTTTCTTTGGTCTCTTCTCTGGTGATTTTTCAGCTTCAGTTTGAACAATCTGTTTAATTGCTTGTTCTTTAATTTTTGGAATTATAGGTTTTACATCATGGTAATCTTTGACTTCCTGTTGTAAGAAATCATTGGTTTCGTCCATACTTTTTTGTGTTGTTTCAGAAATTTTTTCTTTCTTAGATTTTTTGAAGAAATCAAAGAAACCTCCACGTTCCTCTGCAGACTCTTCTGACTTAACCACCTTGTGCTGCTTTTCTGGAATTGTTGCAGATTTACTTTTATCACTCTCTTTCACAATTACTTCCTTTATTATAACTTGTTTAGTATCGCCAGTATCTTTTTCAAGAGCCTTTGTAACTTGAGCTGGTTCGTCTCTCTTTACTGTAGGCGGTACATCGACTTTAGTTTTTACTATTTCTCTTATGGTAACCTCTTCTTGTTTTACTTTTTCTGATTTAATAGGCTTAACATCATGATATTTCTCTATTTCTTGAGCCAAGAAGTCTTTAGTACTAGTAATATCTTTCAAGATTATTTCAGAGCTTTCAGTTTCTAGAGCTTTTTTAGTAACAGATTCTTCTTCTTTTACCGGCTTAGTGTCGTCGTGTTTTTGAATTTCTTGTGCTGCATCTGAAGGTGTTTCTTTTTTGGATTTTTTAAATAGATCAAAGAATCCGCCACGTTCTTCCGACGAATCGCGAGATTTAACTTTCTTCAGTTGTTTCTTAGGTGTTGATTCAGCTTCAGTCCGTACAACTTCTTTCACTGAAGGCGTTTCTTTTTGTGTATCAGTTTGTTTGACAACTGGTTTTACATCGTGATAATGCTCTATTTCTTGACTTAGAAATTGTGTAGTATCGGTCATATCTTTAATAACGGTCTCAGTGAGTTTTGTTTCATATTTTTCATCTAATTTATCTTTCTTAGCTTTCTTCAATTTATCAAGTAAACCGACACGTTCTTCGGATGATTCTCTTGACTTTAATTTTGGTGATGTTACTTGAGTTTCTGTTTGAACTTTAACGGGTTTTTCAGTTTCAAGTTTTTCCTCTTTTTCAGTTTCTTTTTTAGGCTTTTTGAATAGACCGAGAAAGCCACGTTCTTCTGAAGATTCTCTCGACTTTATCTTTGGTGTTTTTTCTTCGGGTTTGTCTATAATTTTTGTTGTTTCTTCTACACGCACCACTTGAGGTCTGACATCGTGATAATTTTCGACTTCTGTATTTAGAAATTGACGAGTATCTGTCATATCTTTAAGAGTAGCATCGGAGAGTTTCTGTGCAATAATTTCTTCTTTTTCTTTTTTAGGTTTCTTGAACAGGCCGAATAAGCCTTTCTTTTTCGTGTCATCTTTCTTATGTTTTGTCGAATCGTCAACTTTTGCATTTTCTTTCGACAGCTCTTTATCGTGTTTCTCAATAATTTCTTCTTCTACAGTTTCAGTAGCTGGTTCTGATTTTCTAACATTATGAGGATCATCTGACCATCCAGTGAAATTAATTTCATTATTAATGAAACTTGTAGATGTTGCTTTAATATCAGCAAGTTGGACAGGAGAAGATGATATAACAGGTTCTGCTATATCTTCATAAAAATCTTCTTTAATAACGGTTTGTTTCGTTGGTGAATCTAATACAGCGACAGGCTTAACTATTTTCTCTTCAGGTAGAATCGGAGATTTTTCTAAAATCTCTTTCTCAATCTTCTCGATAGATTCATCAATGTTTAATGTGAACGTTTCTCGCGATTTTTTCGGAGATTCTTTTCTAGTTGGGTCAACAACAATTGAAAATTCTTCAGTTTCTACAACTAAGGGCTCAATTTTTTTGGTAATTTCTTCGACAACTATAGACTGAATTTTAGGCTGTTTAGGGGACTTTTCGCGGCTTTTTGTTTTCGTCGGTTTCTTTGGCGATTCTTCAATTTTCTTTTCCACTGGTTTTGCCGTAGGTGGTATTGGGGGCAATGGGGGTGATTTTTTATCGCTTTCTATCGGTACTTCAGGGGGTTTATAGGGTGGCGGTAAATCAGAGGGTGATGCTTCAACGTATGGTATTGTTTCTAAATCGCTTGGTTCTAATGGTGGTGTTGGCAGTTTTGGTTTCTTTGGCGGCGATTTCTCGTCGACACTCTTCTTCTTTTTGTGTTCTTTTTTCGGCTTTTTCGACGATTTTTCCGAATCTGAATCAGATTCAAATGATTCTTTAACGAATGTTTTAATCGTACCGAAAAAGCCCTTTTTCGCTTTCTTCTTTTCGTTTGTATTGTATTTATTATCGTCCATTTTTCGATCGGTTATATCTGTTTTCGTCAATTTATCGGTTAAATTATCGTAAGGTTCAGGTTGTGACTCAGATTGAATAAAAGCGTTAGTTTGATCGAGTACTTTTTCTAAATCAAGTATTAAATTATTGTCAACGATTGTTAAACCGTTTACTGGTTGCTTTACACTTTCGTTACTGTCAATTATATTGTCGATCGTAGTTGATAATCCTGTAAACATGCAATTCCCAACAAGCTATCCTAACTACTGTTTGTTTCAAAAAAATTTAAAATTCTCTAGAATTAAATCAAATAATCTTACCACAGCCGGGTTAATGCAAAATTTAGTTTAGTTTAGATAAAAGAAAACTTAAAAAAAAACTGCACAAAAGAAAACCCATGCGGATGAGTTTTTATAGAACAATCGGTGTTAACGAAATATTTCGTTGTTCTTTAATCAACTTTACCTCCGATCGTATCTCCAACAAACCAGTCACAATATGCCGCAGGTATTTCTTCATTATCATTGAAAGGATTTGAAATAGTTTCAGTAAAAGGATTCGTTTGTGGCGAGGAAATAATCTTCAAACTATACTGATTAGGAGTTGTATCTCTGTAAACGGGACGGAACGGAATATTTGCGTACAGATCGACATTTTTCACTTCGATAGCCGTTTGTGGATTATAATTCAACGGGAAATTCTCCAATGGTGTTGCTATCAATTCCGGCCGACTACCGAACGGTTTCATTTCGATTAAATTCGATTTATTTTCCGGCGTTTTCATTAACAATTGCGGTAATGTAAACGATGGACTTTTCGGTTCGTCTTTCAACAAATTCTCACGGCTATCGCTGCGATTTAAACGTTTACGATTTGTTATTGAATGATATCGAGAATTATCAAGAGTTACATCGGTAATTTTGGGCGTTTCAATAAATTCACGAACCGATCGGATTTCTATCGCTTCTCTACCTTCATCGGACGTTTTTACTAATAATTTAACTTCGGCTTTTACGATACTATCGAATTTTGTGTAGCCTTGTTCTAGATCGGAACTACTACAGTTATCATCGCCATCATCATCGCCATCATCACTAGAATCATCAGAAGTGTCAACAACGTCTTGACTCTGTAATGGTAGTGTACGATAAAATGATGATCGATTTGATGATAAACTTTTGGTACGGCATGTTGAATAATCACTCAATAGACTCGTATTATCGTCCTCGTCTTCTTCGGGTACGATACTCAAATTACGGTAAGTACCTTCGAACCACATCTCGCGATTCGGTTGATAATAATCTAATCGTTGATAAGCGCAAGTTAATGGATTGTATTCGATCGGTTCATAATCATCATCGTTTAATGATTCGTTAGAAGCTACACGGATGTTGTTATTGTTAAATAATAAATCTTCCTTTATATTGAATTCGTTCTCGAAATCAATCAAGTCATGATTATCGTTAATTTGAATTTCCTGATAGTTTGAATACAGGTCGGATTTTTTTATTGGTAATTCTATTAGAGCATCGTTATCTGGTATTAATTCTAATGTGTTTATACAATTCGTTGAATCCGTTTCTAAAATATCTAAATCTAATTCAAATAATTTTTCTTGTTTTTCGACTTCGTTCAACATCTTTTCTAACATATCATCGATCTGTTTATAACTTACAGGATTTATTGAAGGATTATCGGGATTTGTGGGCATACTGCAATCCGATTTCAACAGGACACTTTCGTAAGTTACATAGTTGTTATGTCGAACTGTCGGGAGAGAAATTCAAAAACGATCAAATTTTCGACTGGCATTAACCACGCACTGTAGTAAGAATATTATTGTTGATTGATTCAAAAAGGATTCAATTGAATTGGCTTGATTTGAATTGAATTAAACCTAAAATTTACTGAATTTATTGCTGCTCGAATGGATATGAATGATAAAATTTAGCGCGTTGTTATTTCGTTGTTAGTTCATGCAAATAGTCCGTGCAACAGCGTCAGTTTTAGTCCAATTGCACATGCACATGCACATGCTTCGTTATAAAAACATAATTTTTATTGAAATTAATTGTTTTAATACTAAAAACAATAAAGTAAATTCAAAATAAAATTATTTCAAGCTTGCTGTTCGTTAACAAAAGCTTGAAATTCGGCACTAAATTTACGAATTTTAAAGAAAAATTCAGCGTGAAATCGTTTTTTTTAATGATCTTTTGTGCGTTATTAGTGCACAACAAGCATCTTTTGGCTTTAATTTAATTAAATGAAAGAACATAAAGGAAAATTAATGATGTTATTTTAGAAAGAAAATAAAAGAAATTAATGTAAATTAGAGAAATAAAACGCTGGCGCTAATGGAAATGATCCTGACCTAAATCAACTGAATACCTGCATGTCTAGTGATTGTATCTAAATTGAAACACAGACTTTTAAAAATCCTGATCTTTAAACATAGTCTGTGCCTTTAAGAGAATTGACCACGGTTTTTAGTGGTCGAAATTTTTGGTTTTATAATTCAAATAACTTACCTTGTTGCTCTGTTTCCGGGATCGCTGTTGGCGCCTCCTTAACTGACTCTGTTGTAGTTGTTGGTTTCTTTCCAACATCCCATTCTAGAAATAAATCAGCAATCAATCAAATGAACATAAAATAAAAGGTCTTAAATACTAACAAGAAGCAAATTAAACTACAATTACTAAAATCTTACCACTGTAATTTGAGAACTCTACAAATATCTTACCGTTTACTCAACTTTCCTACATTTGTTCAAATTTGTTGTTTCTAAACAAAATAACAAGCAAAATTATTACCTTTAGAGATACCGAAAGACACCGATCCTTCTTCAAAATTGAAGAATATTAACGGATCGCCATCACTATCATCAGCTAGATGAGAACCGCCTTTTAAATACATTGTTCCAGTTTCATTTTGAGCCTCATCATCACCTAATAACTCTTCAGTATCCGAATGTGGATTATTTGATTTATTATTATTAGGATTGCCGCCATTCTCATCGGTATCAGTTTCAAAATTTTCAGTTTCTGTCCGATTTGATGAGGAATCCTCCCCATCTGTTATCAGATAGTTTCTTTTAGTTTGCTCTTTATTCAATACTTGTTCATTATCAGTAATTGCATCTAATTCAGCTGACCCGTTATCTTCACAATCAGCCGATGCTCCTTCATCACCACCAACAATTCCAGGTGTTTCATCTTTATTATCTTCATTCTCATCGACATTATCATCGTTATCTTTAAAACTTTCAATATCAGTTTGATTGGCGGAACTCTCGTCGATTTTCAACACTTCCGGTTGATGTTCATCGAGCGGTAAAATCTTTGTTGTTGGTATTAATGATTGATTCTCTTGTAATAGAATCAAAACTCGTGTTGGTGGCGGTAAATTTATATCGGGCGCTTTAAATTCTTCAATATACTCATTTAATGATTCTTCTTCGGTTTCACTGCCTGATGATTTTATAACAGAATCACCGCCCTGTTTATCACTTAATGATTGTTTCTCATTAACTGATAAATTAACAGGTTCTTCGACAACTTTAATAGAGTGTCGTCTCTTTGGTTTCGTTATAATCGGCTCGCCCGATTCTATTTCTTCAACATCAGTTGCCACTTCTTGTGGTGAATTGACAACAGATTTACAGAGAGTAAAACCTAAATGGTTACGATCATCTTCCGAATCATCATTACAAGTCGGTGATAATGGTAATGATAACGATTTCTTTCCAATATAAGATTGCTTGTTTGAATGTTTAGTTCGGCGTCTTCTTGGTTTAGATTTTTTCGAATTTGTACTACTTTCAGGGACGATACTTTCACAATCAGTCAGATTTTCATGGAATTTATTTTGGGTAGTTTTCTCTTTATAATTATCGGAGATACTGATAGAATTTTCGGGAATATCATCGAAATCTGCATCAGTTTCAGGAATTATATCCTCTTCAATTTCACTATCAGTGGAAAATTGTTCATAATCGGTTAAAACATTCTCAATTTCCTCTCGTAAATTCATTGGTGTTTCCAACGTTTGCATCTGCGTGTTCTTTTTCTTGCCTAAATCATCTTGATTCGATTTCAACAATTCTTCAAATGTACAACTTTCAAAATCTAAATCGTTTATTCGTATCGGTTGATTATGTTCAACAATCTTCTCACAATCACCTTCACCATCGGACGTTTCGAAATCTTCAACATCCGTCACGGCACCATCTTCATCATCTTTCGGTATTTTAATTTTCAATTTTGATTTTGGTCTCTCCACCGGCTGTTCGTCAAACAAATCTTCAGTATCAGTTAACACATCATTTGTTATACTGATTGTTTCGTTATCAAAACTCGGTTCAGAAATTATGGCAATTTCAGGAATATTCTTCGACATTTTTGTGTTTTTTCAGTTATTTCTTTCAAAAAATATTAACTGACGTTTTGAATATCCTGCTAATAGACAAAGTATACATTTTAATTGATAATAAGAGCAAATTATCGTCATATATCCCATTATTGAATTTGCTGAAATTTTCAAATTTATTTTCGAATACTCACCGTTGATGATTTATCACATAGAATGATTATACTTATAATGAAACGTTCACAAGTGTTCTCCTCTGATTTCAGTGCTACTGAGACAAGTTGTTCATTTTTTAAAACAGATTTTTTTTACAGGGGCATTTGGTACAAGAAGATCTAGCTAACCATTCAAAATATCTGTTTTAAATGTGAATTGGTCTTATAAAACTCCTATTAGAGCGTAAATGATTTGAAAAATATTTCAAGGATTTCGAGATCATTTATCTAAAATTGAAACCTCTCAGCTCATTTAGAAGTCGGTCAAAAAGGTTTTTAAGGATGTAGCGATTTTCAAAAACGAGTTACTCATCAAATGACTCAGAGCTAACTTGAAGACGCCCCTAAGAGTGTTTTTTGCTTCTCTCTATTGCATTCTGGAACAGATGCAAGTCTTTTTGCATTTTTTCTAGAACGCATTGAAGAGGGCAGGAAAGATTAAATGTTGGCTGTATTTTTTAGTCAGTTTTAATAGTTTTATGTGCTCATTTCACGTTTGAAAATGGTAATGTGGTCGAAAATGAGTATTTTCACTCTGCAATAGAGAAACATTAAAAAGAGCAATTTTGAAAATTCATGAGTCATTTTTACTTATTTCTGAAAATCTCAATATTATTAGAAACGAGCGTTCTTTAGCCAACTTCCAAAACGATTGAAAAAACACTACCAACATTGATTTTTTCGATTTTGCTTCATTTTATTCAGGAACAAATGGAAGTTTTTCGCATGTTATCCTAAAATTCAATGNTTTCTCGGCCGGTGATTTCTTTTCAATTTCAGGTGATTTTTCTTTCTCGATTGGCAATTTTACTTCTTTAACTGGAGATTTAGGTGATTCCTCTTTCTCAACCGGTGATTTCTTTTCAATTTCAGGTAATTTGGCTTTCTCGATTGGCAATAGTACTTCTTTAACAGAAGATTTAGGTGATTCCTCTTTCTCGCCCGTTGATTTATTTTCAAATTCAGGTAATTTTGCTTTCTCGATAGGCAATATTTCTTCCTTAACAGGAGATTTAGGTGATTCCTCTTTCTCGGGCGGTGATTTCTTTTCAATTTCAGGTGATTTCGGTTTCTCGATTGGCAAAGGAACCTCTTTAACAGGAGATTTAGGTGATTCCTCTTTCTCTGTCGGTGATTTCTTTTCAATTTCGAGCAATTTAGCTTTTTCTGCTTCCGTTCGGATTTCCTTCATAGTATGTCTTGGAGTTTCTGCAGGTGTTGCAGGTGAAAGAGCATATTTTTCGGAGATTGGCTTGGCTAGTTTTTCTGTCAGTAATGGAATTTTAAAATGTGATTTAATAGTCCCTTCCTCTTCAGCTAGTAATTTTTCGTCAGTCAGTTTTTCTTCACAGATTATTTGCATGTCGCGTTTCTCTTTTGTCTCTTCATATTTGCGGTATTTAATTTTTTCTTGTTCTTCGCCATCTACACTAGTTGTACTAATTATGGTAACTAGTTGGCCTTCAGGAGTTGGTGTTAGATCAGGTTTCAGCTCTCTGACTTCCGCTCGAATTTGTTTCGTAACTTCCAACACTTCTGACATAAGTTTCTGTACCTGTTGCTCACTAGTAATCGTTTTCACATCAATCTCTTGTAGGCGCATCAATCGTCTCATTGTTTGTTGATCTACTTTTTCGATTTTTTGCAATTTTTCTCTTTCCATAACTTGAGCAATGACATCCTCTAATTTATCCGCTTCTGATGCAATAATTTTTGAGGGTAACGCAATTGTAGAGAGTAACTTTGCATTAGCCACTATTGCTTCGGTAATAATATCTGTAGTTGCGGCTTTTTCATCAGATACCTTAGTTTCATCCTTTCGTGGTGTTAATTTTGGTACTTTGAACTGAACACATGGTTCTTCTACAATTTCCATGGCTTTATCAGCCATACTTTCAATTATTTTTGTTTGATCATCAAATATTTTTGTAACTTCTTCTCCTATTTTAGAGGGTGGCTGTTCTGTATATGGTCTAACCGATAAACTTGTAAAATAAGTCTCATGTGCGACTGTAGGTGGAGATGGTGTTTTATGTTCTATCACAGTTTTAATACAAGGCGGCTCATCAACAGGTGATGTAGATGGTTCCATTTCTACGATATCAGTCAACTGTTCTATCTGTTTGATTTTCTCAGGTATCTTTTTAGATTCATCCTCTGTTATGATTTGATCTTCTATTTTATTTGCATATTCATTTAATTCAGCCTCTGTAAATACTTTTTCCTGTTGGTGAGACATCAGTTTCTCTTTCTTTGGCGTACTTTCTTGAGACTTCGAAATCAATTGTTCGAACAATGTCCTTTTATCTTTAACTGACTTATACTCAATTGCATCCGGTACTGTCTCTTGTTCTTCAACTTTCCTTTCTATTGCCTTTTTAACTTCAATGTCTTTCTTTCTAGGACTTTTTGGTATGAATTTTGTCTCTTCCCGAGTATCTTCAATTTCAACTGATGTTGAGAAGATCCTCTGTAATTCTGCTATTTTCCGACCGACATGTTTTGTAGCTGAATATTTCATTTTCGTTTCAGAAATTTCATCCGTCATCGATTCCGTCCTATCATATTCATCATCAATTTGTGCCAATGTTTCAGTTGAGCCGTGATACTCCTCTTCTTTCAGACTGCTCAATTCATCCTCAGAGTCTTGAAGTTCTTTTTTACGTGGCAATTCAATATGTGTTGTCGTTTTGATTGTTTGTTCTAATAATTTAACTTTCGCTCTAACATCACCTGAACCTCGTCGTTTTTCTAAAATTTCTTCATCTTTCAGTTTCTCTGAAAATGACGGTGGACTCTCTTCTGGTTTAATCGGACTATTTGAGGCATCTTTTGTATCAATGTGATCTGTTAATGTTGCCGCTTCTGATGTATCAACTTGAGATAAAGCTACAGATTCTGGAAATTCGATTGGACTTGTGGCAATATCGGTAAATTGTACAACTTCGAATTCTTCTTGTAGAAGGACCTCATCGGCTTGTATTGGACTTAAGCCAGCATCTGTACATTCTTCAATTTCGATATCACCACCAAGTTCTGACGCAAAGCCAGTTGTTTGAAGACCGTGCAATACATCGGGTGGTTTTGCAATTGGACTTGTCATTGTTTCAGTTGTTGTACCACGTGTTATCGATATACCAGTATCGGTAACATGATGTGATAAACTATCTTCAGTCAATGGTGAATCACAACGTGATTCCTCTTTATCACTAAGATTATCATAAGTATAGACTTGTTTAGTACCACTAAAGTATACAGTTTCTTCACGTTTCTTTTGAACGGATTCTAATGGAGGTATTATATACTCAGTAGATTTGGTTTTTGCTGGTTTTTCGGTTACATTCGAAACACCAACATCCACAGTTTCTGAAGTTTCTACACCGGACTCATCACGTCGTTTCGTTGTTACGGAAATATGAGATTGTGATTTTATTGAAATTTCAACATCATTTGTTCCATATAGAGTTAGACGACTTTCAGCAGTTGCTGAAGCCTCTTTCGTTCTCACTTCTTTTCGGCCGATCACCAATTCTAATGTTGGCGTTGGATACGTATTAGGTATTGTAGGTGTATGTTGGACTGAATCTGGCGTAGGAGCTAATTCTTTTCTTGTTAACGGTGATGTACTCTTATCAACATGACTTGAGGATTCTGAACTATCATCAAATTTCCCGCTAAGTTCCCGCGATTTTGTTGTTTCATTAATTTGTGAATAGGCAATTGTTACACGCTTATTTGGTGTACTTTTAATTACAATTTGTTCTTCAGGTGATTTTAATTTGTCTTTACCAGCACCGCCATGCAATCGTTCAACAATCTTACGTTCTTTACGTTCCCAATCTTCCGGTCGTTGGGAATCTTTAACGCCTTTTTCTTCCGGCGAACCTAAGGTTCTTCTAATTTGCAGCACTCCAGGTCGTATTGAGTCTTCTTTATTCGAATAATTATCAATGATTTTTTGCGGTAAATCAGTTGTATCTAAATCTTCAGTTGATGCTAAACGTTTTCTTTCGCCACTAAGTAATTGTAATTGATGTCGATAATACTCATCAATGTCTTCATATGGTGTTACTTCTTCTAAATCGATATCTGTGCGTATTGTTGTTAAATAATGTTGATCTTCACTTAATGGTTCTTCACTTGGTGTTGGTGTTTCTAATAAACATTGTCCCTCGCGGAAACCATCCGTATCCAATGAATCATCATCGTCTTGTGGTGAAGCAGTCGATGCTGTCGCAAGGAAAATTTTATAGGGGTTGATATTTATAGGAATCAACACAAATAATAATTCGTGTAAATTTTGTTTCGAATCCGATCTATCAGAGTGCAACAGTATTCTGTTGTTTTTGCCGATTATAAAACAAATACTTCAATCATATTTCAGAAAATAAATCATTCGATTCAAATGGAAAAGTTCTTCAATCATTCTCATACCAAATGAGATGAATGATGGTTCTTATGTATAATTAGGATTAAATCAGGATTTAGGGATACGACAGCTATAGAATTTATAAAAAAAGAAGCCGGCTAAGACATTCCACATCTCCATAATAAGCCACTATATTTTTATATACATATAAGTATATAATTGAGAACATGATATGTAAATAGTAAATACCAGCTCCGAAGCAAAATAATGCCATTGTTATCATAATAATAACAATAATATAGAGAAATATATGCCCAAACTAGCAAAATTACATAATCGGCGCCACAACAAATTAAATAATTACTATTTAATTAATATGAAATCAAAACGAAAATTCGAACGCAATTGATGAAATTATTTAATTTATTTGTGCCCTTATCAAAACATTTAAAAGAAACAAAAAAATAAAAACAAAGAAATCACTAACCTTTGTATAGCCTTTGCTACACGAAGCCCGAGGCCGCGAAAAGACCCAAATCAAAAGAACAAACTGACACCTCGTACACAACAATAATCTCAATTCTAATTTCAATTACTTTAGCGAATTTCATTGGATGTAATTGAATGAAAATTGAAATTACATGCACTTTTTCATAATTTTCTAATTATTTATAATTAATTATAGTCTTTGAAAAATTTTTGGAGTTTGCATCATGGTTCACCAAGCTAACAACACACAAAAACGTAACAAAAAAGGATGATTCTGGTGATAAACAGATAATAGTAAAGAACGAGAATAAAGGAACATGAATGGATTCAATTATTATTAAAATTTTAATTTTTTTTTAATTTTACAAATTTTCTTTGATATGTGAATTTTGAATTGTACTGAAATGTAAATTATGAGGAATGTGGTGAATATTGTTGTGTGTAAATGGAAAACACAGACAGCACATATAATGTGGATTGTTAATTTTGAAAATTTTAAAAATTGCAAAACTTCAAAAATAGATTAAAATAAAACAGAAGGGTATGGGAGATCAAAATTATAAAAGAATGATAACAGATATTATCTCAACTGATCTATAGAGAAATGAGAAATTTGAACAAAATTCTACAGTGGTGGCCAAAATCAACAGGGAACAAATTCTAAAAATTCACTAACTACTTCTCAAAACTTGGTTGAAAAATAGCCTAAACGATACTAATCAATCAAGGATAAGAAGACTTACAAGCCATAGAACTATAATCCTATTTGTTATCGATGAACTGGAGGATTATTTGAAATTGCGCTGCAAAATCGAAAATTAGGCTAATTTTTGAATAATAGAAGCCGAATTTATCAATTTTTAATATAAATCAGATAGAAACAAAATTATAGTCTGAATAATATACCGAAGAACAAGTTTCAAAAATTAGGGCTTAATATATGATTTCATTTATAAAAAACAAGTGTAATAAATGACTTTTTAAAACAGTTTCTCATACTATTTTTTCTCTATTTTGCACACTATTGTGCCTTTTTATTTGAAAAAATTCAGTTTTGAAAATTTAAGGGTCCTTCTCGAAGCAAGCCAACCGATTTCAAAGAGATTCTATAGGACCAATGGCACTTGGAAACATTTTTAAGCCCATAGTAAGTGGAACCAAGTTCATTCTTTGTATAATCAATAGAATGAAATAACTATAGCTAGATTTCAATTATGCTTTTCATTTTCTCGAAAATAGCTTCCAAAGTGGCATGTTTTGCGAAAATTCACATATAAATAACGCAGAAAATGAGGTGTTTTGCTTTTGAAACCTCCGAATGGCTGAAAGAAGAAAAGGAGAATGCTGGAAGACTTGATTGTCTCTCAACTGGTCTTTTGAGCGAAATAATACAAAAAATGTGCGTTAACAGCTATTAAAGCATTGTCTGAAGTTTTTTTGTGCGGTTCCAGATTAATTCAATATTAATTTATTCTTAAAACAAGTGATAATTGTTTATTACTTACAAAATTTAGAGATGTAGATATAAATTGGGAATATCATTTAAATTGACGAATGTTTATATAAAATAATCTCGAGAACATAAGAAAATAGTAAAGAGGACTTCAAGGGATTAAAGAGAAATTGTTGTTCCTTATCGTTACTTAGACTGTGGATTAAATTCAGATTTTCTCAATTCTCTCTCATAAACTTTACAATTATAAATGAACTTCTTTTTACAATTTAAGCTTTTAATTTTGGATAGGTAAAGATTTTACGAAAACTACTCTAAAACTAGGATTTAAACAAATTTGGCCACCACTACGCCTGTACAGGAATCGATCACTAAAAAACTATCTATAATATCTGTTGGATTGATTCGCTAGATTCACACAAACACATCACATCATAACTTTACACAACAAGTAGAGAGTTTCTTCATTATATTGAGTAATCTTCAGAGAAAATTAAAGTGAGAAGCCATGCGGCTAATATAAGAAAATGTACAAGAAAAGAAAGCACAAATCATGAAATATTTTCTTATTGTAAAAAACAAGAAATATTCCACAATTTTATCGTTTAGAAACAAGCCAAATGAAAAGAAAAATTCGTAAATCAAGAGAAATATTAACAAAAGTTACTAAGCGACTATTTACAAGTGTGTAGCATTTGCCAGCAAGCTTCCAGTGTATTGTCGATCATTTTGTACGAGCAAACAAATTAAAGAAGATCGTGATGGAAATAATAGACAGATCGAAAGAGAGTTAGGTGAAAAATTATAAATTAAAGAAATAAATAAACAGAAAACACAGGTCGCCCATACTGATGATTTATTTTCTGTAATATAAATTTTGGGCATTATTCTTTAACTGCTTTTATTAAACGCTTATTATTAGAATTGTTAAAAATCTTTTAGCGAAAGCTTGTTGCACCAAAGCGTTGTTGCACATTCAGTAATGTTATTGTTGGAAATTTTCATATTGTGTAAATTTATTGAAAGAAATCGTAAATTAAGTTGCAATAGAAATTCAAAATTTCTTCCAATTGGCGATAGAGTTTAACCGTAATAGGGAAGATTTTCTAATAGGTTACAATCGTTTATTGTTTAATTCTTTGAATTGGACAAATTTGGTTTTTTTCAATTTCGTTCACGTACTACAAAGGTTTTCTATAGAAACAAATATCTTGTTTAACCAACTGCAAACTCCGTTATAATGTGGCATATCAATCGTTAATTTCTTTTTATTAACGTTTATCAATGGGATATATGACGGTAAAATATCAGAGAAATTCGAAATACTCACCTGAATCAAATTAAAAACCAAAATTTCAGCGGTTTAAACGAATTAGACACAATTTATGTTAACCGGACGAAATATCGCGATCAACTGAACGTTATACTGATTCAATATTGTCAATTCTATGATCTAATAAAGTTGGAAACCATACGATTGTATTATTGACGAGTACTTTAAGACAATAACTCTACTTATGGTCGATCAATTTGCACGAATAAAGGTCAAAAATAGTCTTGGTTTTTACTGTAATTGCATTAATGCATTGATGAGTAATCAATTCGATGATATTCAAAGGGAATTTTATTGCTTATCATTTTTACCGTATGCTCTCTAATTATAGTCAAGTTTACTGTTGCATTACTAGGTTTTCGTAATGACCTTTCCTATACAAATTGGATTAACTGAAATTATTGATATGCCACATTTTGTACAGGAAATATTCTATTTTACTTCGAAAAATAATTGAGTTACAACAAAAATTCGTGTTAATTGAATATTTCTTGTACAGTTTCTACAAAGCACTGCTTTTAAATTCAAGCGAGGTGTCGATGGAATAGAAATTCAATCCTACCTTGTATTGTGGTTGTCTGCTCCTTTATCACAAAATCAGCAGGGCTCGGTGGTGGTGTTTTGGATAATTTCGGCGATTTCGGCTCCACTACAATTACAATTGTTAATTTTCAAATTATTTGGATTGAATTATCGATTTACCTTCAGTTGTTATGATTCTAGTAAATGGATCTTTTATTGTAGTTTCAAATCGTTGTGTTACTCCTTCTAATAATTCAACATCTTTCTTGCTCGCGTCCAATTTCGGTTTCTTTTCGGTAGTTACAATTATTGTTGATTCAGTTGTTGTTGTGGTTTTTCCATCAACAATATCTTTAACTACTTTCTGTTCGACTTCGGCGATTTTATTTTCGACTAAACTTTGTCGTTTGATTGATGTGATTTCTTGTACGATTTCAGCACGTTGTGTTGAGGCAGGAACTGTACGGTCGCTAGAGAGTTTCTGTTCGATTTTCTGTCGACGCTCAGTTACGGTCGTATTAAAGTCTTCTTCATCTGAGATTTGTTCATTGTCGATGATTTTCTCTTCAGCTGAATATTTATCGAATTGTTGTTGTTCGTCAATTTTGTTCCCATCTTTAAATTTATCTAAACTAGTTTTATCAATCAGTCTTTGTTTATCGATTTCATCAGTTTTAATTGTACGACTAGCTGTTGTATAATCAACATTTAGGCACTGAGGTATTATATCCTCTCTACCGATACGTTTAAGCGCACTTTCCAACGTATTCGCCTGTGCTTTATTACCACTCTGTGATAACCACATTCTCAACATTGATTGTGCTTGTTTAGCAACACTATCAGGATATTCAGATTTAATCACATTGATTTCGGATGTTGTAAGACCCAGTTGTTGTGCTAATGGTACCCAATCATCGCCTAATAGATTACTCATATCAGCTAATCGTGGATCTGGACGATAATAATCGTAACTTTCATTAGCGAACATTTGTCGTTTAATTGAATCGGAATCAGTTAATGATATGGTATCAGCAACAATATCATCAGGTAAGACAATATTTAATATACAAATTGGCTGTTGTGGTGGTTCACCTTTAGGTACTTTAGCTTCACGCATAAATAGACATCTACTAACAGCTTCAGCATGTTGGTCTTTAACACGTACAGAAAATGGTAAACGATTCTCGCGGAATGCACGGAATGAGAATTGTAATTGTTCACCACTTTTCGTTATAGGCACTAAATTGCCGGCAAATTCAATATATTGCGGTTTACCTTCTAATACTTCAACATCACGACTTTTTGCCACTTCAGTGAAATGTTCTTGGTGTTCCAATGTTTTATCCTCTTTATCGTCGGTCATACAGAAGACACGTAGACGCGCCTCTAATGGATCGACACGTTTTGCAAATACAACGAATTTGGCCATGAACGGTACGTGGATGGCTTCCCTACAATTCGACAAGAAAACCAATTTAGAATTGAAATCTGAAAAGTTGTTGCAATTTAAAAGGTTTAAATATAACAGAAATTCGCACCCGGCGCATCCACCATTTTTACAATAATTATACATCTTGTATTTATATTGCGTAATTCATCTATATGTTCCTAAATGAATGACGATTTGCAAAATAATTTAAGGATTTATAAGGTAATCCCTAGGGAACCTTCTAGCAAAATAAGAACTCTGTAGCTCATTGAGAAGTTAATGAAAACCTCCTTTAATCTGACTAAAATGAGTAAATGAGTAAAATAACGTTCACTTTAGATAATGTTAGAATTCTTTCTTAACAGATCGAATGGCTTAGAATCCACATGTTCTTTGCTCTTAATTTTTCTCCATTCCAAAAAAAAAATGCGAAATATATCTACACATTTCAAAATAAAATGGAAGAAGACGAAACAAATCAATGTTGAAAGCATTTTTAAGTCATTGTGAGTCATTTAACGTGTGTGACTTCTTAAAAATAGTCGGAGGCGAGAGTCTTTTGGATCAATCTGCAAATGACCCTCAAGACTCTTATAAATCCCTAAGATACTATTCAAATTACTCGCCAAATAATAGCAGTTTTAGAAAAATGATTAAAAGGCTTATCTTCTATTTGACTATATAATTTCTTCTTTAGTTGAGTCGATTAATCCAGAAGTACGTATCTCAATGTAATTAACAATAAGATATATGTCATTCAAGATCGATCTCATTATGCAGACACCCTTTAAAATTTAAATTTAGAACAACAAAACGGACCCTTTAGATAGACAATCATAATACATCAAGGGAAAAACAGTAAACTGCTGATAATCGCTAATGATTATCGAAGAAACCCTTTTTGAATGATCTTCTAGTCATTTTTGATCGTTTTATAGCATACTATGTGTTGCTTAAAACGATGAAAAAGTGATTTTTCACCAATTGCTCAATGAGCTACAAAACTCGAACTATGCTAAAATGTTCCTGAGAGATTACCTTAAAACTGCCTGGCAATCGATAGTAAGTGCCTCAAGAACCAGGAATATTTAAATGAACCACGCGATAAAATTTTATTCGTTTGTTATCAAAGATTAACTCACCTATAGAGTTCTGTAGCCATTTTCGTAGCATCGCCCACATTTCTACAGTCCATTAGCCAAAATCTAGCCGACACTGTTGTTGTGAATGAGACACAATCATTGACAAATGTTAATGGGGTTGAGCCAGTAACGTCCTCCCATTGCGCCCGTGTTGTGCCACCTTTAAAAATAATTTCAAAATTTATCAAAGGACACCAAACATACAAATATTTATGGCTTTTATTTATTTATTCTGTCTTTTAAATTAATTTGAAATCTAACTGACAAACTCGGAAATTTTGAGTAGACAACTATGAACGTTGTTGAAGCTTCTCGTTTATTTGTTCTTCCAAAAAAAAAGAAGTTAAACAAACATTTGTAGTGAACTTTAAACGACCACAACATAAATACAACAATCTTTCAGCATGCATTAGCAGCAGTTCTAAAGTTATTTAAATAAACTTTAAAATTTATTTAATTTTCTTTTTGAAACGATGATTTATGGTCGCCACTACCGTTCGTACACTATTCATAATGTACAATAAATTTAGCTTAAGCTAATTACTTACTTAAAGAAACAAATAAGTAAAGAACAATAATTCAATACTCAACGGTAACAAACAAATCATTCAAGCATTTTGACGTCGCCGTCTATTTAATTTACAAAACAAAAATAAAAACGTGGAAGCAAATGCACAAGTGGTTTTTGATTGAGAAAAAGCTGATAAAAAAGCAATGAAAGCATTCATACGAACGGTTTCAGAAAAGACCAGTCGCGTGGCAACTAACTTCCGACGCTCTATTATCATCAACAACATCTTTATTATTATTATGAATATTATCGTTATTATTTTAGACTTTTTTTTTGTTAAATCAACAATCCACTAGTTATACGACTGATCTGACGTGATTAAATTGAGGGATAAATTTATTTTAAATTGTAATAAGTACTCTTGTTATTTTGTACTTTTAAAAAGTAGTGATTTTTCCATCGGTTGGAAATTAAAAAATAAAATTTTGGATAATAGTAAGGAACCTTAAAATTAAATGCAGCAAATCTAATAAAAAGTGATATTGCATTTTGTGTTCTTGTGAGTTTCTCATTAGTAAATTATTGAGAAAAAATTAATTGTAGTAAAAGAGAAAGAAGTACTAAAAAAAGAAAACGTCTAGTAATAAAAGGCAAAAGAAAAATAATTAAAAATTCGTATAAATCTTATTGTTTCGTGTCAAATGCATGGTTCGAAAATTGTTGAAATACCCCTGGTAGTCTGACAATTGATTGGAAATAATTTTGAAAATTTATGAAACGATTTTCGATCCACACACATAGAATTTTTAATCGCATTCCTAACGAAAATTCCAAAAAAGAATCAATAGTGAAGAAATAACTGAATAATCAGATAGAAAATAAATGGATAAATCGGAAAATAATATTAATTCGAAAGAAATTAGAAACTAAAATCAAAAAATAATTCATATAAATTATAGATAGATGTACATTCTAAAAGGGGGGCAGCCCACAATATAGTTAGTTACCTTTGAGAGATCTTTTCCGAAACACCCCTGGACACGCGCGTGAAATATCAATAATCAGCGGATTAGTTGCAATTTTACAGGACAGACAATGTGACGTCATTATGACGTTATTTAGAGACATAATTGGTTAGTAAATAACAAGGGAAACACAAAAAAATCAAAGCTTGACCAAAATCAAAATGATCGAAGAAAAATCACTGTGATAACACTGACAGTGACGACGTCATAATGACGTCAAATTATCAAAGACAATAATCAGGCTGGCAAACTTTAATGTTGTACGGTCGTCCACTTGAAAGCGCACGCCAAAAGCTCCGATTTTCGGCTGAAATTCGATACACTTCCAGAAATAATTTTCGCCAAGATCCACCTTTTGTAATTGAATATTTTGGTGATATTTTTAAATGGTTCTAAGCACGAACTTATATTGGTAACTGCATTTAAAATGTTGAATGAATCGACGATTCCGAGCAGATCTTGATCTTAATCTTAATCTAGACAATATAGTAAAGATACACTAACTGCAATATAATCGATAACAACTGGACAAGTATTCTGTAACTATAGGTAAAAAGTTATCGTCATTGAAATCTGAAGTCTACATTTCTAGAGTTTGGTCATGATAACTTTTTATCTAGAATTGCAGAATACCATTCACTAAACATTACAATACTGTTACAGTTAGGATTAAGATTGAGACTTCATTAGAATCGCATCTATGTAATACTTTCCAAGATTTTATATATCTAAGCATATTATACATGCCTTTATTATTCTAATCTAATCATCAAGTTTACTTACAAGAGTTTTTATATATTTCTAAGAAAAAAATCTACTACGGTCTATAAATCTACATTAGAACTATCGTAAAACATAAGCTTGCCAACCCCTTAAAACAAAATTGTTTAATTCAAATGAAAAAGGAATAGAGAAAGTAACATTTTACAAAAACAAAACCAAAAATAATGATAAGAGTTACAATAGGCAACAATACAACAATAACACATCATTGTTCGATTGAGGAAGAAAATTAACAAAATCAGATGAAAACTACAATTTTTGTTAAAAACACTAAATTAACCAGAAAAAAACTAGATAGGGATAAAGGTAACAAAACTTCCACAGGATGGTTTATTGTTGTTAAGTCATAACCACCCTTTTGAGGCTTTTCGAGTTTCTTTTACAACAAAAAAGTCTTACAACTACGAATAAAAATAGGACACGTTACCTGTAATGGAGCAAAGTAGACGTAACGTAGGCGCCGAACCCGAATACTGATTGATCATCCCTTGTGAATGCGCCCTAGGAGCTGGCATACTCAATGTTATCGCTTTATGGAATTTCCGTCGTCTTGGTTCAACTGTAACTACCGGCGATACGGCAACACCATGGCCCAAAAGTTTCGCTGTTAATTCCGGATCGATTGGTTGTGCCTGGGGAGATTTTTACGAGAAAATTCGGTAAAATTTCGCTCATCTCTTTAGTGTTTATTCGTGTATGGAAATGTGTGATGTTTGTTGAAGAAAAGCAAAGCGTACTTACCGTCATTAACACACAAAATGCTTCGATCGTGAAAGGATGGAAGGAAAGGTGAGATGCAACAAAGCAAGGTCCGACAGCCAAAAAAACAAACAGAACACAAACAAGTGCATAACAATAAATCAAATGAGGAGTGCTGTTGTTTTTATTGAATGAAGCAGTTGAGCCGAGAGCCCAATAAGGAGCAAATACCCATTTTTTTGATTCTCTACAAAAATAATTGTAAATGAACTCGAACCGTGCTTTGTTTTCAATGGAACTTGTTAATAAATTTTTGAACACACGCTAAATTGCGCCCAAAAATTCTCAATTTTGTGACGATCAAAAAATCAAAAAGAAAAAACAATTTTAATTTGTAAGTTCAACTCAACTTTATTGGGCACTCACAACACACTGTATACAAGGTGTTCATTTTCAACGAAATCATGAATGAGGGCAGAGAAATCTCCAGAGGGGTTAATTCAAATACAACACATTCAATCAGAACGAAAACAAGCAAAATAAATTAAATCAATGATAGATTTGAAAGATTATTCATTAAATTGTGAGACTTGCAAGTATAATTTTGCACAATCGATAGAGGCAAAAATTTTAGAATAATTTGCAAATTTTAACAGAAAACAACAAATTTTTACGTCCATTAATTATGCAAAATTCTAATAATTCGTTAGTGCTTCTTGTTTAATTTTAAATTAATACAATTTTTAATTACAAAAGCTCAATTGGAAGCTATAAGTTATTTCAAGCGTTTGATAGCGTTGTTTCTGAAAAGCCACGATAATTGAAATATCTTATATTTTCCCAAAAAATTACGAAAATTCACTACTATATTTTAGAAATATTGCCGATGGTAATTTAACGCCCTGTATACTTTCTATAGACTAATTTTATTGGCACGGTCAATTTCAAATTTCTTTTATTCTGTTAGGCCAGAAATTTCGTTAAAAAAATATGCAAAATAATTTCGTTTTTTCTAATTGAACCGTTGTTAGATATTAGGCCATCTTCAAAGTAATAATAAATTAAATAGACCTAAATTATTTACAATTTTCTCTATTATAATACAATTTTTTTGGTTTGAAAAAATAGAAAATTTAGAATTCTTATTGTATGACCTAAATTTGCAAAATTTTGATTTTCTTTGGAATTAATTAATTAACAAAAAATTTCACCAAATTAACGACCACCGTTTCTTTTTCGGTATATGATTGACCGTAATTTTACGTAATTTTTCCATAGGTACGCCTTTACGCGGCTTGAAAAGGTTTACCTGTAGTCCGACTTTAATCTTCTTTGTCAGTGCCCCTTGTGGGAATACGGCTTGTACTTGCGGTACGACAGTACTAGACACCATACCGCCTTCAGGCCCAATTGCATGCACCTCTTGGCGGATCCGTGACACGACAGCGAAATATTGTGGAAAGTCTTGCGTGACGATACGAGTGATGCGGCCGGACGATACGTCCTCCAATTGATTCAGGTCTAGAACAATTCAAATTTCGAAATTAGGCAAGGAGTGAAAACTAAGAAAAATTGCAGACAAATATTCACCTTCAGCCTCGAAACTGTCATGCAGAACTTCATTGAGAACCTCTTCGGTAGCATCAACTGTGTGTTCTTTCCATGACTCCCCATTATCAGATCGCAATATAACAATTTCACGTTCTTTGCCACGCAAGGCAGCAAAATGTGGTACTTCGATAATCACCGGTCTATATCGAAATATAAAATTTTATCACGCTCTGCAGTAATGAATCAATTTGTAGTTACCCTAAGAACTTAGCTCCAACAGGACCTAATTCAAGAATACGGCTAGCTAAAGCTTCACCCTCCATCAACGGTGGTGGATGGGGTGTTCTCTGCGGGCGGACATAACGGCATGTAATCCTTGTTGGACTGGAAGCACACCTTGGTGGTACAATAACACGAACACCCGAATGGCGACAGCCGCGCATCGCTCCACCACGAGCGTCCACCAAAAACGATACCAAGAAACTAAACGAAAATCATTGTATTAGAAATTTTATCCAATTTAACGTTATCAATATTCAAACAACATTGAAATGGTAAGAGTGATAAAACTCACTTTTTCCAATGGAGTTTTCTGCAGCAATCCAATTAGAACAAATACAAAAATTTTAATTGTAACGCTCAAGATTTTGTCGAAAGCGGAAAAACAAAACTTACCCTATATTGATAGGATGTCGGTCGATATCGACATTATCAGGCGTATATTTTTTGATGTATTCGATATAATTCTGTTGGACATGTTCTGGACTGATGCTATCTTCGATGTTCTGTGGGGGTAGTTCATTTGCACTCATCACCATTTTATTAGAATCGATACGTTCATCTCGGGTAACGTCAATTGGCAATGAATCATCTCCGAGACTCTTCATTTCATCTGCTGTTAAATATCGATAAGTTTGATCGGCTAGTACAGTGTCTTCTCCTGGAACAAATAAGAAGAATTGCTCAAATTCACACGTAAAGCAAGCGAAGAAAATCTAAATTATCGTGTTAGAATTGGTTAATTATTTCAATAAAAACTAGCGTGTTACCTGGATTTAATTACAAAATAAGAAAACTAAATGAAACTCAATAATAAAAGAAAAATTTTGTGTATAGTGTTGATTTGCATAAAATTTCTGTTAAAGTTAGAATGAATTAGCAGGACTTACTGGTGAGTAAAGTTGTACCATTGAAATATGGAAGGTACACATGTCGTTGATGAAGAGCCGTAACGAATCCCTCCAGTATCTCCCCTAGTTTCACGATAAAATCAAATTCGGGATAATAGAATTTTAATTATTCGCTTTTAATCTCAAATTCGAACAGTAGTAAGCAAAATGCATTTCGATTTTTTCTGGGGAAGTTGCTTCAAATTAAATCTTGGGGGAGGATCTTCTAAAATAACCCCTAAATGAGTTCAGAGCTACTCTCAATTTGAGACACGCTCGCTCTAAATTCTAGTTGTTGTCAATTTTCGATTATTGTGAAATGTAATTAAAGTGACAAGCATGCAAAAATGTTTCGATTAACTAAGCTAAAGCTAAATCCATGCTGTATATTTTGTACAAATGCTATTTTCTTGTTTAATCAAATAGTACTTGTACAGATTTTAAGTTTGATAAAATCCTCTTACCACCCTCTTCTTCCGAATCGGACATGAAAGTTTCCTGCATAGCCTCAGGTGCTACCACACGGTATTTCTCGTCAGCGCTCGTTGTAATTGGCGATTTTGGTTCTGTTACAGCTTTCAAAGTATCAATAACTGTAATATAGCCCAATCTTTCAGCTATATGCAATGGAGTTTGGCCGTTCTGCAATTAAAATCAATTAAAACGAAAATTTAACAAAGAATTTCAAAAATTACATTTGTAACAGCATTCGGCTGTGCTGAATGCTCTAACAATACATTAACAATATTGGTATGTCCTTGTTGAGCTGCTTGATGCAACGGCGTATAACCCAAAGAAGTGGCAGCTTTAACATCAGCTCCATTCCGTAGTAAAAATCGCACCATATTGATTTGACCATAATGACAGGCTATATGTAGTGGAGTATAACCGTTTTTCGTTGCAGCATCAACTTCAGCGTGGTTCTTAACTAAAACTTCAGCTACTGCAACTTTATCTTCTTGAGCACACAGATGCAATGGTGTTAGACCATTTTTAGCTTTATGATTAACATCGGCTTGATGTTCTATCAAAAGTTCGCTCATATCGGAATGTCCTTCTTGAGCACTGAGATGTAATGGTGTAAAACCGGCTTTACTTTCAGCATTCGGTTTAGCACCGTATTCTAATAGCGTATTGGCTATGTCCATTTGATTCTTCTTTGCTGCGATATGTAATGGTGTATGTCCATTTTTAGCAATAGCATAAGGTGATGCACCTTTTTCTAGTAGTAGAAGTGCAACATTTTGATGGTCATAGTGTGAAGCAACATGTAACGGTGTCACGCCATTTTTACCTTGAGCATCAACAGGTGCCTCTTTTTGTAATAATAATTTGGCCACCTTCAAATGTCCGTATTTTGCTGCTAAATGTAACGGTGTGAAACCTTTCTTTGTGGTGGCATTTAACGAAGCACCATTATCAATCAAAACAGCTGCAACTTCATCTTGGCCTTCCTTTGCAGCAATATGTAAAGCCGTATACATATCTTTGGTTGTATTATCAACTTTAGCACCATGCTGTAGAAGTAACATAACTATATCAACATTGCCTAAACGTGAAGCTATATGGAGTGGTGTTTGCTGTTCTCTAGCTCGGGCATCTACTTGAGCACCATTACGAAGAAGTATTCTTATAATATCAGTTTGATTAGCTCTTGCTGCTAGATGTAGAGGAGTTTCACCTCGTACTGTTGGTGAATCCGGATTGGCATCATGTTGTAATAAATAGATCACAATATTCATACAACCCATAAAACTGGCTACATGCAGCGGTGTCAAGCCGCTTTCTGTAGTAGCTCCTATACCTGTAGAATTATGTATTAGTAAAATTATAGATTCCAATGAAATATTTTTGCTTACTTGCTCCATGTTTGAGGAGTAACTCGACCACTTTAATACGATTTTTCTTGCAGGCTATGTGTAGTGGTGTGAAACCATTTAAAGCTCTTGCATTTGCATCAGCTTGTCGGTCTAAAAGTAATTTAGCAACTCGTACATGGCCACAATGAGCGGCTACATGTAGTGCTGTTAGATAGTCAACGGTAACTTCATCGACTGGAGCCCGATGATAGAGGAGTATCCTAGCGGCATCTACGTGGTCGCCTTGTGCCGCCATGTGAAGCGGTGCCAAACCGTTCTAGGGGAAATTAAAAAATAAATTTTGCTATAAAGTCACAAATATCATGCCTACTTTAGTTTTAGAACTGATGGGGGCTCCTTTTTCTAGAAGCATATCAACAACTTGTTCATGTCCACTTCGAGCGGCACAATGTAACGGTGTTAGTCCATCTCGTGTTTTCGATTCGATATTTGCACCTTTATCTAATAATACAGTTACCATATTGTTTTTGCCCCATTTAGCGGCCACATGAAGCGGTGTAATATTGTGTTTAGCTGCATAATTAACATCGGCACCTTTCTGTATTAGAAGATTAGCTATCGATTGGTTGCCATAATGTGAAGCTATATGTAATGGTGTAAAGCCTGATTTGGAAGTTACATCCGGATTATGTTCATTTTCCAATAATAATTTAGCAGCTTTGACATCATCTTTCTTTGCAGCTATATGAAGGGCTGGCAATCGAACTTTACCTCTTGTGTCATTCTCCAATAAAACCGTAACTACCTATTGAAGAACGAATGGTTGAATAAATTGTTTTAAAGTATGGATTGTAGATAGAACCTTATCATGGCCTTGTTGCATTGCTACCGCTAAAGGTGTAAAACCATCCTCTGTTGATAGACTTTGATTGGCACCATTGGCAAGCAAATATTTGACAACATTATCGTGATTCTCCTGTGCTGCCATATATAACGGTGTGAAACCATTTTGGCTTTGTACATTAACTGATGCACCATGATTTACTAAAAGTCTTACAACTTCTTCTTGTCCGGCTAATGAGGCTATGTGTAGAGCTGTATTGCCTTTTTTCGTGGCTGCATCAACAACAGCACCGCGTTTTAATAATTCTTTCACTATCTCCACATGGCCATCTTTTGATGCCAAATGGAGAGCATTAAGTCCGTTCTATAATCGAATAACGGTTAATAGAGGCTCATTTTGGGTAGTCTTACGAATACTTACAGCATTGCTAGTGTTGATATCGATATTTGATTTGAGATATTCGAGTACTTTGTCTAATTGTCCATTGCGTGCGGCACGTAGGAATGCGGTATTACCGTCAGTCTGTGGGAGATAATTAATAAATTAATTAACAGTTTAAAATATTACAAGGTCTACTGAAGCAGTGTTTGTTTATATATTTATTGTAACAAATTGATTTTAAAAATAATTCGTTTACAGCGGATCAAAATCAAAATAACTCACGCATTGGTGAATATTTAAACCGCTCATGAATCACACATATTACATGCACCCTCCGATATTAGAGCGTGTCAGGTTTTGTTATTGCACCCCACGACTGCACACACTTTACAGTCTACTCTTCTAAACAATTCTTTTCCGTGATTATCGATTGGATCAGGTGGCAACAGGGCGATCGGTTGTAATTATAGAATTATTCCAATACAACTGCGTCAACTGAATTAGATTTATTTTCAAAATATATTATGAAATACTAATTTCCCCCCGCTTTCCCTTAAAAATATGTTTGTTTGTTTTACTTTCTTTCCGATAAAATTCTTTAATTATTTTTCTGTTTTAGAGCAACAATATTGAAAACACTTTGGCACGGTGCCAGACGCGCGGGCGTTACTTCAACTCACCATTCGTAAAAATCTAAGGCAAGAGGTCATTTTCAGAAAATAAATACCACCGTTCCCATATTATTCATTTCTCTAAATTCACACACAACTCTCGATTCGATTCGAAACAACAACACGTGCAAATTGAATACATTTCGATTTTGGTTGATATTATTAAAACTAATCAGTCTTGGAATCGCGCAGTGAAAATTTCATAAAATTTTTCAAATTATACGAAATATGCCAGTAAAAGCCGACCCGGTACAAATGGTGGCGGTGGTGGTGGTTAATGTTGAAGGGTGAGGGTGACGGCGACGCCTCGTGACGTCACCGGTCAATACGTGTATCGCGGCGGCGCATCCCGACGCACCCTCTCACAAAAAAATAAGATGTTACAAAATCACCCTCTTGGACACATGTTACATCTAAAAATACATTTTTGTTTAATTAGCTAATTATAAGGGTATATTTATCAAATTCTATCTATTTTAATTTTTTTGAAAGCACGATTGCATGTTAGATTCTCGAAGTGATATATCAAAATTACATCAGGTGGTAACGGTGGATGGTTTTATCGATTCGAATTTAGGGGATGTATGATTGTTAACAAATTATCTTGTAAAATACTAATTTTTTATAAAATACCTGTCCGTTTTCGGTGACCATTTTTATCACCGAAAATCAAACAACTCCCCTGACACAATTCCGCAGTAACCTAATCAGGTATCCAAGATTCTTCAAAATCACCTCCAAGTTGAGCAAAAATTCGAAAATCACCCTTATCTAAACGCTTGAACCACACAAATGCACACATTTATTTATAATTATTTTTGTTCAAATAATCAAATAATTCGAGCATTATTTTAGTGCTAACAATATCACCATTGCTGCAACACCACTGCTGGCACCGGAATATAAACCAATGGCACGGAGCAACCCCAATATCGACCGGAAAGAAGTTTTGATAGTATAGTATATATATGTATAATACAGTCCTGCCCCACTAGAGTAACAATGATGACGACAAGTGCACACTCAACCCTATAGAAATTCCACCACCAAACAATTAAAATAAAGGGACAGTTGACTGTGAAAAAAATATATACAGAGGGTAGACTAATGATGACTCAATTGTAACCAGCCACCTTTCTAATGATGATAAAATTCGATTTAACGAGATCAGATGACTGCAAAACTGTTGCTAATTTAGAAATAATGCCTTGCGCAATCGGCTGAAAGATTACCATTCTGATCAATTCTTTAAACTCGAATCTCTTAAGAATAGAAACATGTTAAATATTTATAGGTAAAGTTTGCTTCAATTAGAAACAGGTGTGCTGTACAATGTTGCTTTAATAGTTTAGAAACTTCTGCAATTCGTTGGCTAAGAGGCTGGAAATTTATCAAAGTCTGGATTGCTTTCCGAATCAATTTAATTGAAAACGTCTCATTAGGCTTACAATTAAGGTTGGCATTAGATGGATTTATAAAATTCAAGTGTTAAAAAATCAGTTTCAATCGAATTAATAATGCGAAAATGTCACGTTTGAGTTCATCATGATCAGACTAAATTCTGTATCAAATACGTCAGTACTCTGAAATACTGCTATTACCTCACTTGTTAATGAAATTTGATGAATTCTATAGGTGTTGAATCACATTACGTCTATTTCAACATCAATTTTTTTTTAATTGTATACAGGAGGTCCAGCTTGATGTTTTTAGTTCATATAATTCCTCTAGTTATCAATTTAAAAAATATTTTCAGGAATTATAGGACAGTTCCAAAGAAACATTTTAGCAAAATTAGAACTAGTAGCTTATTGGAAAATAAGTGGAAAACAGCTATTTGGCGATTTTCACCAGTTGTGAGCGTCTATCAAGCCCGACTAGATCATTTTTCAAGAATCAATATTTTTGGAAATTGTAGGGCACTTCACAAGTAACATTTTTGCAAAATTAGAACTCTGTAGCGCATTAGAAGATGACCAATTCATCAACCGCTACTTTCATTATTTTTTCTTGATATAATTTTTTAAATCTTCGATAATACTTTGAAAGCAGTGTTTTCCCAATTCCTCCCATGATCTCCGGCAAAAACAATAAAAGGTAAAATACTCTAAATAGCAGTGATTCATTCTAGATCAATCTCTGAGTGGAAATTTTCCGGTTTTTCCAAGAGACAGTGATGAGAAACGAGCAAAACCTAATTCAAAAGAATTTTCCAGTCATTCTTGATAGTTGTCCGAGGCTGCTCGATTGGTGAAAATCGCAACATTACGAAATCGAAGAGGTTTTCCATCTATTTCTCAATAAATTACGAACGCCTTTTGCTAAATTATTCCCTGGCAACTACCTTACAAATCCTCACAATGTGCTTCAAATCATCCACTATGTTATAAGATTCCAGCCCTTACAAATGAGTAGTGTTAATTTAGCAATCGAAGAATCAACGCGCTTATTAATTTCTGTTCCCAAAAACAAATCGATTCTATTCCACTAACGCCTAGATGGAATGGGAATTTCATTTAGTTACAAAACTAACGATCATTATTCAAGTTGAGATGGTTACAAGTGAAACAGAATTACCTTGACAATGAATTATTGTAGAACATTATTAAATTCTATTAAGATTAATGAATGAAGATTACTGCAAATATCAAAACTAACTGTTAATTAATCAATTTTGTAGAATTGAATGTGCTTAGTTATTATACGAAAACAATAAATTGGCATTTAGCCACAAGAAACAATAAACAAATAATTTCATATGGTTGTTTATTTAATTATAACTAAATGGAATACGTTATTGACTATAATTTATATAAATGAGAACATTCCAGAAAATTAAATGAATCGAATTCTCTGTCAATTAATTTTCGCTTGGAATGATTAAAGTCGTTTTCATTGATTGTTTTTTCTTTTTAGATCTGTTGCAATAGAATTGTTGATTCGATTAAGCAATTAAAACGCTTCCGATTGAACGAATGCATTTACTTAGCACAACTGCGATACGTGTCACGTTTTTAAATTTCCACATCATTGGCAATCGGCCAAGACTTATACGAAAATCAACATACAAGTGTCATATCTAAATATATTTTTAATGTTGGACTTTTATTATATGAAATTAAACTATTAAAACTATGTTCCGAGTTTTAATAAAGAGTGATTAGAATAAATTATTAAACTAGAGCTATAACCATAATCTACTGTTATAATGAGATATTCTGTATGTTCTGTAAATTTATTTTGATTAAAACGCTGACAGTTTACGGGAACGAATGTAAATTAAGTGCAAGCTGAAATTTCAGCCATCAGCGTTATGTAACAGATCTTAAAATTATTCGAAGAAGATATTGAATTAGGCAATATTTCTAAAAATGAAAATACATCTGAAGCAAAATATTCTTGTTAGATTCTAACATTCTATCAGTTATCATTCAGCCCATTAAGTATAAGGAAATATATTCTTTGGCTCATCAATCATTTGAGGCTTACGGGAAATAGCTGAAGACGATGATAAATCTCTCATCTAAACTAAATTGAAATTTATCATGAAATAGTAGATTCGACAATTTTCCTTGAAACTTATAAATAAGAAATACGAGTTTAGTAGACTGGAACCGATATGTGGTTGTAGTTTAATGTAAACTGCCTGAAAAATATCGAATATCCAATGAGATGGAAATTTTCAAGTGAGTTTTCCAAACAAAAATCCGTCTGCAGCGTATCAAACTTCAATACCAAGCCTGTGTGTCGAGCTTTGATAAAAGAGCCATTGACTATGAAAAGCTCTCGTCTAAAATAGACTTCTTTCGATCAAAAAAATGCTAATAACCGTACAATTTCCAACAATAAATGTTTTGAATCAATAAGCGTCACTTATCGAATTAAATTCAAAATTAATTACTTCCGTCATTTACAAGTCCGATTTGTTTATAAAAGTGTGCAAGTTTCGAACCGATTAGCCGATTTAAATAGCCACAATCCTGAAATACGCATATCAACACATATTGTTTAAAAAATTCCGTCTGTATATCGAAATTCCCCAAATTGTTTCATATTTAGGTCACCGATTCGATAATTTTTCAGTGCTTCAATAACAAGATAAACCGACTAAAATTGAACGTATATTTTATGGGAAATTAATCATTAAATCTAATTATAGCGCACATCAATACTCGAATCAAAATAGTTTCAATCGTGACCGACATCGAAAAAAACTACTACCAAAACAATCTGAACAATAAATAACGGGTAAAATTTCACATTACCCCAATATCAATAGTTATAGTTGGTGGAGATTTCGTTTGAATTGCTTGCGACATTCTGTTTTGTTGATTCTATTTTAGAAAGAATTCACATAATCACTTATACGATAAACAATAGATTATTTGTGCACACAATAGTGAAGATTCCTTAATTATAAATTGTACAAAAAAGTTGAATAAAATAAAAATTTCGCCGATTCTCCCTTGTGGATTTATTTTAATCAAAACGGACGCTACAACTACGCTAAGAAACGAGCAACGTTAAACTGGCGAAAAGTCCAACTTGAATAAATATATTTTTAGCAGTGTTTAAATCCATCTATTTTCTACACTATGCGGTGTATATGTTTAGGAAACGTATAAAGCAACTGACATCATATCTAGACATAGAATTATAATAGTTTTGATGGACTGGATTCCATTAAATTATAAATGAACTAGGTAGAAGCTGTTTAAATGAATTGAGATTCCGTAAAATTACTTACAGTAACTGGACTTTTATTTGTATCATTGATTGCAGAAATATTATCCATAATATTTCAACAACAATTTCTATTTCCCAACACTTCTATTTAGAATCAAAACCATTTTTAAAGTTTCTTATATTGTTTAAACTAGAGGAATGTTGTCCTTTGACCGATTACAACTGAATATCCTGTTTGTATTGTCCGTTGCCGAAAGATCAACGACGGATTCGGCCGCAATGCGTCATAGAGACGTTTTTCGGCAACTTTATTTAACCGTCGAAGGGTTTCTGTTGGTTCAATATAAGTAGAAGCTCCGCCTCAACACTGCTCAAGGGCACTTTTTGGAACACTTGCCAATTGAGAAAATTCAATCGATAAAGACATACGACAAGCCAACCGAATCCAATCATATGTTGTTGTTTCTGGTAGCTCTATCGATTTCGGCAGTTTTTCAAATAATTAAACGACAATTCAACTATTTTCGAATCTACAAAATCGATTTGAGTTGTAAAAAACGCTGCGATAATACTGCATTCATGCATGAAACGCTGCAGTATAACAAAAATGCAAATTACAGCCTTTATATGCCGTTAAAATTGCTCCAATACTATTCAAATTTACAATAAAAGCCTGTATAATAAAAATTGTAATATTTTCAGAAGTAGTGAAAAATTTTTCATTGACGTAATTGCATGTAAATAAAACAGAATCATCTCGGTCTTGGCTAATGTCTACAATGTTTGGCAGGCGTCTCGGCGCCATCGTGTATTGATCGTTACGGATGCCGGCATCGCGACGGCATAGCGCCTAAACTGGCGCCACCCCATCTCCGTTAACTGCATGTATTTTGATAATAAAACAGGCAGCTGTAACTACAATCCCGAATAAACGAGAATATTGCAAAAATGGTGGATGCGCCGGGTGAATTAAAACTTACATTTTTATTGTCGACAGATGTTCCATGTAAATCTATAAATTGTGGCGGTATCGGCCTTATTGTCTCCTCATAACATTTATAGGGTGATTTATCATCTTTTTCTCGATTTCTCTTATATTTATCGCCAGCATCGTAAATAACACCATGCCCATGATAATCTCGATGTATCCCTTGCGAATCGATGAAATGCAATTGGAACGAATGCGACACACCATGCGAATCAACATATGATCCACCATCACGATGCTTATCACTACTACCCTCACCACCATTATCACTATCAGGACAATTACCACCGTTTCCGATAAGGTCGCGATGGGTGGGCGGCAATACCGGGAATTCTCTCGGATGTCCCTGATGCAATTGTACGTCTTTGTAATGACCTTCTAATGTTTGTTCATGGTGTGCATGATGTTCTTTATGGTGTTCTTTATGATGGTCTTTACCATGGTGGTCTTTATGGTCTTTAGCATGATGATGGTGGTGTTCTTTGTGGGAGTCTTTCAGGTGATGCGGTACATGATGATGGGAGGCTTCAACTAATGTCGGTTGTATATGGGTGACAAATTGAGCCATTTTTTTTTAATTTATGTCTTTAGGAAATTATTACACATTTTTAAATTGTTTAAAAACACAAACAATAACAAACGTTAATGCACTCTGTGACGCCCTTAATGTCGACGTCCTGACGACGCAGTTTCACAACTGTTTATGTGTGCGTGTAACCGATGCGAACCGAAAAAATTCCATACGAACCTATTAGCAAGGAATCTGGATGAAAACTCTCTGGACCAAACACAGTGCGTCCACATTTATACATTTATTATGTATAAATATACATATGTATGTGTGTCTGTGTGTGTGTGCGTATTATATTATCACTAAACAGTATAGTATAGTACGCTGTTGATGTCGCGACGGCACCGGAACAAAGTATTGAGATCAGTTGGGATGAATTTCCCGCTTTTGGGCTTGATCAATACCGGCTACCGTGTTGATCAAAACTTGCTGAAAGGCAGTTTCGAGTCCAAGGAGATTACGAGAAGAAAATACGAGAATCCTGTAGCGTTTCGGACCAAAAATCTGCCACTATGCTTTAACAATTAGTAAGTGTAAACAATCAACGTTGGGAATTCAATTATGGAAAAGTAGTTTAATTTGAAAAAACTCTAATGATTTCCTGATGAATTCAACTTAATTGGAAATACTTGCTATGAACAAAATTCGATCTAGAAAAATTGAAACGTGACGATAGTTAAATAATTCATATTACAAATGAGAAATCGTTACAAACGGTGTGAGCTGTAATCAATACTTAAAAGCTATAAATTTCCCCCTATTGTCAATATCGATATTATTGAATATTATTTTTATTGTTAGTATTTTGGTGTAACTAATCTAAACATTTTAGTTGACATTGTGATACAATATATACACCTGTGTGCAAGTGTTATCTTATCAACGATACGTGTATATAGTAATATACGATTTTTATAATAAAGTAGCAGTCTTCTAATACATTTGTGTACTTTTATATCGTTTAATAAAAAAACTTGAACCTTTACATTTAAAAATGTGTTACCTCCAAAGCAAGCAAAAAGATGAACATTGACACGTGTAAAATGATAATTTAAACAATTCTTATATTTTTATTATAAGTTTTGTAAGTAAAGTTTGATTTAATTGGATAAAATCTATAATATAGTAGAATCACCCAGCAAACTGTTGTGATTTCACAAAATCTGATTTTATGCCATTATATAATTTTCCTTACTGATAAATGCCATGTTGTTTATTTCAAACAATAGCCGACATATTTCATCGATTATCTAATACTTGAGATGGATTTATGGAGACAACTGACCAATTTTCAACTTCAACATCCCCAACTATTCATCTTCCAAATTTTCTTTAGAGACAATTTTTACGTCATTATACAATTACATTCTATTCAAAAATATCGAATTCCTGGTTCAAGTCATCTTTCCAAAATCTATTCCAACAGAGCACTAGAAATTTGAACAAATGTACTTGAATTGTACATAATTTAAATTGATTTTGGTATTAAAATTGAAATTTTGAACCTCAATTTGAAGTTAATAATGCAGAGCTGTCTGATGATAAACTGGCCGTAACTGCAATTGGATTATTTAACTCAAGAGCCGGACTCTAAATTTATACAAAAAAATTTGGCGTGCACCCAATGCAATAAATGAATTTACTTAGTTTACTATTTTTCTTGTGCCAGACTATACGCGAAATTTCATTAATACCGATGAAAAATAGGACAGGTACAACAACCTTTAACTATAATTTGTATTGTTTACAATCAAATAAAAACTTCAACTAAATCTTGATTATAATTTCGAAGATTTATTGTGCAAGTTTACGAATTCCAGATCAAAATTTCCAAAACAATGTCGTCTTCAACAAGTTCATCATCGACGAAATCTCGTCGACACAGTCACGAACCGCACACTTTAACAGAGATGCCGACGAATTTCCGTCACACCCAATCCCAGCATTACGCCCGGAAAATACGGAAAGTCCATGCAAAAGCACCAGAACCGCCAATTTTCGAAATGGAAGATACGGTGGCCCTTGACAGTCAACAAATCCGAATTTCCATCACAAATACCGATGAAATATCGGCGAATCGAGACAGATCCTCCAGACACAGTCATACCAGTCATGCTTACGAAAACATGGGCTTTGAAGCGGATCTTGGCGGAATATCGTCGAGAACTAGTAGTGCAGCGAACAGTATCCGGTCATCTGTACGAAATCCTAGTCTGCAAAGTTTAAGGTAAATATCGGTCGAATCCGATCAAATTTCAAATTGTCCGAATTATTTCAGTACAATAAAGGAACAATATTGGTGTTGTTCGCAACGATCTCCATGCGAAAGGGTTCTGTTCGCTACAGTCGGCGTTTTAGTCTTTATTATCCTCATATTGGCGACAACTGTGGGCATTTTAGCCGCATGTAGAAGCTAGCGTTTGTAACATTGGATATAAATGAGAAAATTAATGACAATTTTTGTGATATACAATCAATTCGATAAAAGATACTTGTCAAAAAATCGGTCTGTTTTTATTCCCTTGCTGTCACATTGAAGTTAATTGAATTTGAATTTTGTCGAGGAAAATTATTGTACGAAAATAAAATATAAGCATATAAACAAATAGGGGCGAATAATGTTCAAGACTATACGATGGTTATTGAACAATGTCGAGTTGGGAGAATCTACATTCAGAAATTCTAGTTTATATTTACCAATATTTATCGCGACGAGATCGTTTGACTTGTTCATTGGTGAATTATCATTGGAAAATCAGTTTAGATCATCCATCATTATGGAAAACCATGTTGATATGTATTGATATTGATTTTTACGGTTAATTAAAGGTATTCAATATTCTATCTGAACAATAAATTAAATTAAATACATCATAGATACTAGTACGATATTACTGATAAGAGACTACAATAGACATTTGAAAAATTTATCATTTGGTTGGACGTCTGCTTATCTGCAATACGATGGGTTGTATCTTACGAAAAAAGCCGTCCGATTTCTATTGATTTTGCACGACAGTTACGTACAAATACAACATTTGAAATTGTTCAACTGGCCGAATGGTTTCTATAAAATCAACTATCATTTAACTCGATTTCTAAGGTACGACAATTTGAAAACAAAGACTATCCGTTTGAAAATTGCAACTTTTCAGCATTCAGTTCAATTTGAAGAAAATCACATTGCACAACATAAATTTGGTGTCGATGAATTTTCGGAAAATCCTACCAACATTTGTGAATTCAAAGAACACACTGATCTGCTTCGATCTAATCACAGCTTTCCATTATCGCAATTCAACGAAACTCATCTATTTCCAAAGTTGCGTTGAACAGATGATCTATTTGCGAACGTTATGTTTAGATTACGTTGTTTTATCATCGAATTTGATGGATGCATTGATGATTAGCAAAAATGAATGTCTCGAAAATCTTGATGTCTACATCCAACAGCCGTCCTGGCCGAAACAAATCATCAATAATCAACAATGGAGCAGTTTAAAAAGAGCTTATCCTAAAATTAAAGTTTCCTTCATGATAAGTACGATTGCTCTTGCAGGCGATTAAAGGTTTTAATCAAACATTTACAGGAGGCAATTGCTACTACCATGAAGAGATTGCGATCTTTTTAAAAAGAACAGTACCGTTAACTTGTTTTTCAATGATGTTATCGAATTTCAAAAACGACTGGAGTAATTTTGCCAAAATATTGACGCTAATCATCAGCAATTATCGCGACACTTTGGGTAATTTGTTTAATCGAAATCCGATTTGTCTATCTCTTGCATTTCCAGATCATGTTGAAATTTGTGTAAAGACTAATAGTGGAACATTCGATAATATCCTACCGAAATTGTTTAAAAAATGTAAAAACTTGAAAACTAAACTTCAATGGTATTTTGTGAAATCCCCAAGTCTTGTAAAGCTGCTTTCTTGATCAAGTAGACGATAAATTATTAGTGAAAACACTCGACTCATTTCTTTTGTAGATTGAAATTAATGTATTGCAGTAAATAAGAAATTCTAGCTGGCACAATTGGATTTAGAAAACTGAACAATTGACTTACAAATAATGATTTAAATAAGTCCAAATTTTACAATAATAATGATGATAACCACAATTTACTTACTTATTTCTATTTAAAACTCTAATTGCAGTCAACAACTTTAACTATCGCAAATCGGTCACCATCCAAGCTCTGACAAAACGTAAAGATCTGGTGAAATCTCGAATTCGAAATTTTGGTCCGAAACTAAAAACAGGACAATTTTATCAGTTGACAAAAATAAACGAGACATTATTGGATTAATTATCGAGTAATACCAAAACTAGTTCAACTAAAAGAAAACCAGACTCTTCTAACATTTTCTAGAGATTCTAATTTGAATTTAGCGCTAAAATTGTACGTGTTTAGATGACAGATATAGCAGCGCCATCTCGTCGAGTTTGGTCAAATTTCTTGACATTTATTACTGTCTATAGCCTGTGATTTGTAAATTGAATGAATTATATCAAATTTTCTCGAAAATCAACTAGACAAAAATTCCATAATGGTTTATTTCTTACGAGAAAATGCAGGTATTTTTCGTAAATGTTCAATTAGGTTGCATGTATAGAGTGTAGACAATGAGGTAATAGAGTGCGCATCCCCTATACTTTAAGACCAATTTGGTCCCCATGTGGGGACATTTTGACATTTGGTCCTCACTCTTTCTAACTTGAGAGTGTGTCGTTCAATAGGGACCTCCTTTTCTCAAGCTTTGGTCGAC